>CAIGRN010048836.1:0-11678 GCA_903798345.1 Fraxinus anomala
TCGTGTTCTTGGAGTTGTTCTTCACATTCTTGCCTCTTTTCTCTCTCAAAATCCTTGTAAAATATCCTCCTCCTTCATTCTGGATGGCCTTAAGGTTTTTATATATGACCCAAGATTTTTTTCATAGGTGTTTGAATAGAAAAAGGAAACTATAAAATTCTCGCCGGAAAACAACCATGGGGTTGCATGATTATATTCCATGCCACCGCATGGTTCAACCAAAAATTGGGTGAAATTCCCTGCTAACTTGTGTGCGACCGCGTGGAGGTTTCTACCATGCGGCCGCATGTTAGAACAAAACTTCCATGTGTGTCATTTTAGTCCTCGAATGTCAATTTCTCTCCTTTTCACCACTTTTCTTCATTTTCCTTCTTCTAACATCCCTTGTACTCATCAAATTAGGACTTAACTCTTTTACATTCTCAAGTTGTGCTTCGGATCATCTTTCAGCTATTTGCATTTTGGTCCATGAACTTTCGTTTTCTTCCATTTTAGTTCTTTTTTTCCTTTGCTTTTCCGAATTTTCACCATATTCATCGTTATTATCCTACAAAATACAATTTACATCGAATTAAGTTATATTCTAATTTATTTTTAACAATAATCCATGTTTGTGACTTAAAATAAGTGTGTAAAATGCACTTATCATGGAACGTAGTGAGGATTTTGAGAAAGACCCTGAGAATGATTCAGAGATTCGTGAGCCATATCATCAATTGTTTGAAGAGAGTTTTAGGATAAAAAAATGTAAATAAAACCATATTGAAGAAGGTCAATGAACTTGAGTTAGAAAGAGAGAGACTCATAGTAAATGTCCAAGATTCGGTGAAACGTGTTTCACTTACATCTGCTCCAGATCTTCTAGAATTGTTTATCTTCTGTGAGATACCAAAAATGCCTCGTTCTTGTACCCTTCATGTGCTTATAGTCCAACATCTCTCAAGATTCAGCAACATCTGAAAGTTATTGAGAAAATACATTCCTAATGATATCTAGGAAGTTGGTGTTTTGAATTATATGAAATTAGATTTTTTTTCCTAAACTTGTGGTTGATTGATCTAAAGAATTAAAATGTTAATCTAAATTGTTGAATGTGTTCTTGGATCTTGGAATGATATGAAGATGTAAATAATGATCAACCACTACCAAAAAATGTACTGGACATTGAGTATTTATAATAGGAGGATTTTAGGTAATATATGATAGAAAAAACTTTTGAAAAATGCAAAATAGATTTCTGAACGTCAACCATCGCTTGAGCGCCAAGTCAGCAACATGAGAGCAGCAGTTGAACAGTCGTCGGTATTTTTATCATAACTTTCTCTCCTAATGTCCAATGGAAGTGATTTAAAACGACTTGAAAATTTATCTCAGAGGGCTATAATTCTTCTAGAAATGGCCTTGTCCAAATTCTAATGTTTTCTATGTAAACAATGCATTGCAAGTTACGATTAAGAACTTAGAACATAACTTGTGTGGCTTTTTGACACTCTTTAGTCTTCTAATTGCATTTTTTTTTATCATATGTGATCTTTTTGGATATCTTGAACTCTTTCAAGGACTATACCACCCTCTAAAAGACTCATTGATTTTTACAATTTTTTTGTAACAATCATATTCTTTTACAATAATCTTTTTGTCCAAAGAATTGTCAATACAACTAAAAACCTAATAGTTTTGACGAAAATCGATGAAATTCTGTCATGTGTTAAATTTTGTTAAAGTATTCTGTATGTGAAGCATGATTCGTAGCAATTGTCATTCATATTTTCATACTCAATAAATTATTTTAACATATTCTAGGTCTTTGCCTGGCCATTGTACCCTATATGACAATGTTTCAACGAATCGAAGAGGAGGTCCACAGTATTTAGTGGGTTTGAATTAGACAATCAAAGTGCCCAATTAGTTGTTCTTGATTCTCTTTTTATTAGAACTTAATATTTTACTCAAAACTAGACAGATTTTCAAGTGCTCCCTGGCTCACTTTCACCAAGTAAATTTACTACTATTGAGTAGGAAATATATATTTCAATAAAAAAAAACACACAAAAGATAGAAAATTTTCGATAGTAGTTTGAGGCTTTGAGCAATCACTCTAAGAAAAAATTTCTTCCGTCACCTGACGAGTTTGGGGTATCTAGACTCTAGGTGCAGACGACCGCTGTCGAATGTTGCTGTGAAATTAAGGACAAGATTGATGCAGATATTTTTTGAATAAATTTTATGAAAAGTGATAGCTTTGAGAATGTGTAATTAAAAATAAGGAAAAATTATGGATTCACATACAAAATTATTACATTGAAATAATGTGTGATTGAAAAAGAGTTTTAAAGAATCTTTACCAAACATGGACTAAATGGAGGAAAAATGATGATTCATGTGAAATTGAAATGGGGACCGGTTGGAGTTAAAATATCAGGTTTGGGTTTGGGTTTTGGGCTAGACTTGGGCTTTTGTCAAATTGGATTCTAGACTAGGACTTTGTTCACTATTTTGAATTGGTGGGTTGAATTTCGAGAGAGTTAGATTGCACCTTTTATATAAAATATTCAAATTTAATGTGCAAAGATGTCTGTCGTGCACACATCTTGCGAAGTCTAGACGCATGACAGCGCGTGAAGCAGATGCTCTGATCTAGATTGTAAAAGACAAAGTGGCACATGTATTGAGTGGCTCAGATTAAAACTTTAAATAAAAAGCCAGATGATCTAGGTCGACATCCAATGGCTACGATTGAGAGCTTATACCTATAAAAGGTGAATATTCATGGCCAAAAATCACTTTGCTTTTCACGAAATTAGTAATCGTACATCTCAAAATCTCTAAGTTTCCTTTCTTTCTTCTTTGCATTTTCAATCTTTGGTAATACTCCATCATTCTTCAATCCAACTTGTAAGTTTCTTAAACTTAACTTAAAAAATCGAAGTCAATGGCATTTTCAAACTCTGTTGGGGGATGTGGACATTAGTAAGGTAGCTGCTGAGATGGGGGTACAAATTCCAAACATGGCCGACCTGGTTAGGAGAAATGAGATAGCCTGGGGGGTAGCCAAAATCCCTTCATCTGTAAATTTGACCCACCTATCCAATCTTAGGGAAAAATACAGTATTCCTTACAATATTGAACTTCTTTCCCCCACTCTTGATGAGCGAGTCTGTTTTTCGAGGCAGGGCTGCGTTACCATCAATGGGTTCATCCTGAAGGCTGGGCTACTCCTGCATCTTCATTCATTTTTAAGAGCTGTCCTTAGGTTGTACAGGCTGACCCCCACTTAGCTTGTCCCCAACGTTTGGGCCGAACTAGTGGGAACCTACTTCCTCTGGAAAGAAACTTCCCTTAGAGATTACATGACTCTCTATGTATTCCAAACAATTTTTCAATCTCGAGTCCTTAGGAAAAGGGAATTCAAAAGGGTGGTACTCCCTCCGTCCATGAGGGGCACATTCTCCCTTAGTCCTAAGCCTTCCCTTCTCCATCAAATGGTGGAAGGAGACATGGTTTTGGGTAAGGGGGAAGTGACAGGAATGTGAGTGTGACACTACCTCCTACGTGAAAGTCCGACCTCCTACTCTGAAACTGTGCGTGTCGTAACTATTTTTGATTTCTTTGTATTGATAATCTTGATGCTAACAATGACTTGTGTTTGTTGTTTTACAGGGTCGATTGAACGCTTTGAACTGAACGACAGTGACTAGGAGACTTTAACCAACGTATATTGTCGACCTACTGAGAGTTTTTTAAGAATTCGTTCTAATGACCAAGAGAGGTATTGCTTCCTTAATAAACTTTATCTCTTAATTTACATTATTGTTACTGACCTTGTTTGCCTTTGTAGAAAATTTTGAAAAGCGGAGGCATAGCCACCATCCTCGTTGCCACCTCTACCTACGGAAGAAAGGGGATGAAGCCCTCATCTGTTGCGGCCAAACAGGTGAGACACCAAGTCGAGTAGGTCAGCCAGAGGCTGGCCGCCAAGAAGAGGGACGACCTTCCCTAAAGTATATGGGGAAGAAAGTGGTTGAGAAGGTCCCCAAAAGGAAGCATAGATTCTCCATTATCGGGCTAGGTGGTTCAACGGGCATCTTGCCTCCTCCCTCCGAAGTCGTAACCAGGGATAAGTTGTTGGCGGCTTCCATAGCTGCAGCCTCTAAGGACAGAAAATGCCTGCTGTCGTGGAGCCCTAGAGGTAAGACTATGCAAGTCTATAAGCGACTCCACCGCTTTCGAGGCCTCAACGAAGAGGAGCTATGAACTGGCTCCGGAAGCTCTTGCCCTACTTCCTTCAGAGGTCCAAATTGTAACAAGCACTTTTCACAAGTACTGGACAGAGATATGGCAATCTTTCATCGAGATCAGTGATGCTGTGGACTTGTTCTCCACAATGGTGAGCCGGGTGGAGATGGCCTTTGCTGTAGCCATAGAGGCTGAATCTCTCTTTAAAAACTTTCAGTGTAAAAGTAGGGAGTTTGTTAATAAAGCCTCTTAGGCTGAGGAGGCTGCCAGCAAAGCCAAAGCGAAGCTGAAGGGCTTAAGAAGAAACAAGCCGAAGAGTCTGTGAAGATCGCTTTTGCCTTGACAGAAATTGAAACTTTGAAAAATGAGGTTCACTTATCTTAAAGTGAAGTGGCCTCCCTAACGAAGTGAGTGGGGATGTTCGACGCCCACCAAAGGCTGGCAGCTGAGGCCTTGGAGAAGGCTAATAAAGAAAATGTTGCCTGAAGCAGCAGGTGGGGGAGTTAAACTCCAAAGATTTAATTTTTATCATTTAGGAAATAAGAAGATGAATGCAATGCAATAAAATGACCGACAGTGAGGTGGCATGCACAATTCGTCTATCACTAGAACTAAATGGTGAGTGGCAATGACGAGTGGGAAAAATCAGGAATCGTCGAGTCGGAGTCTGGGTAGAAGAATAGGATTTCAAACTCCTTGGTGTCTGAGTCTCAAATTGGGATTTTTGAAAGTGAAATATTGAAATGTCGTGACTTCTTCTTCGGACTTTGGGGCGATGGATGTAATTGTTGTGATTTTGGGCAATTATCAAAGTTTGGTTTATCTTCAATTAATGGGCCACATTTAAAAAATAAAAAAAGACCCACTCTTCCCCATTTTTCAAAAACATAAAAAAGGCTCATTATCAAACAAAAGAAAAATGGTCCACGACTTCATTTTCTCCAATTCTCTACCCAGCGGAGATCACAGATGACGGATCAAGTGTGTGGCAGCGCCATCTCATCTGATGCTGGCTCAGTCACTGCTCAATTTTCAATTCACACATCATCTAATCCAACTTTAATTCATATCAACAAGATCAACATATTTGTACCCAATTGGCATGAAAAGTACACAGGTATCCGTACAACAAATTATGAACATGGTCGGTGCTTCCGTCACATCCCATACAAACTGACAATAAATTGTAAAATAAAAAAGGCAGTATTATGTATTCGCTTTTGGACAGCTTAAAAATCCACGTCTTTAACCGATACTGATTAATGGATCAGAACTCGCAAGTTAACTTTAAAATGTAATTTACATCCTATAGCATTGTTATATGGTGAAATCAATTGAAAAATTGATATTTCATAAATAACAACATATTTAAACAGGCCATACTACAAAGAAAAACATGTGTAGTGAAGAACTTTAATTTAATATGTTACTTAATTTAAAAACACATTTTAAATCAAATAATTATTGAATGCAGATGTATTCAACATAGTCATGAAGACCAAATATATGAGCATGTTTGAGCCCCATTTTTTTTTTCTTTGATAAAAACACATTTTGGAATAATGATTTGGTGGAGAATGTGTGGTTAAAAAATGAGGAAAAATTTTAGATTTGTGTGTAATATTATNGATGTATTCAACATAGTCATGAAGACCAAATATATGAGCATGTTTGAGCCCCATTTTTTTTTTCTTTGATAAAAACACATTTTGGAATAATGATTTGGTGGAGAATGTGTGGTTAAAAAATGAGGAAAAATTTTAGATTTGTGTGTAATATTATTTTATTAAAAATGTGTGATTGAAAATAAGAGAGAAAAATATATTTTGAAAATAATGGGACCTAACAATGGTATACATAAAAATAAATATAATTTTTTTTTTCTAAGATTAGAGATTAATCACCCAATCAATCATTGTTATGGATGATACATCAGATTAGATCACGTATCGTAAAATTACCTTGATCTCGTGTTGTAGCTTCCAATTTTCATTGAATTTCAAAATAGCATTTCGTATGGAGTTACAATATTAGGCAGGCGAACTATTATATCGTGTTACAAAAATTTAAAAGAGGAATTTTACGACGATATTTTTATGCTCTTTTATATATTATTAGAGATAGTATATAAAAAACTTTGTTTATTTTTTGATAAATAAATTGTATTAATTTGAGTTTACATTAGTTTATTGATTATGCGCTTATTCGAACTTGTATTATTATTTATTTATATATAAATTGATCGAATATTTACTTAATTTGTTTGATCGAATATTTACTTAATTTGTTGAAGTCATGTTAGTTATAGTAAAATTCTCAACTTGAATATAATTTATATGAAAATAGACTATTGAAGGTTAATGGGATTGCAAGTAATCAATTGAAAATATTAATGGAGCATTTGGGAAAGATCATAAGGTTTGGAAGTTAAATTCGACAATTGAAAAGTTTTAGGACTAAATTGCAAACTTTGAAACTTGTTTCTAGTCAATTATTAATTACTTTGGAATGAAGATAACTTAATTACAACATTAGAAGATGAATGACTAAAGTCACATGAAAAAATAAGTCCAATTTGAAAAATAGATTTGTTTCCTTTATCTCTTAATTTCTTTAGTAGAAACGACTATTCAATAGAAATTAATTTGGAACTCTTTTGTGGAAATCAAATTAAACAATGATTTTGCCTAAATCTTATTCTAAAAATACATACTTTAGTAACAATTAAATGCAGACTTGTTCATTATACATATACATTCAAGCTAAATGTTAGGGGATTCATTGTACATATATTATTCAAGTCAAACGAAGAAAAAAAAATCAAAAAATCAATCAAGAAGTTAGAGTTTTAAGGATTTCACAAGAAGAAGCGAATTCTCGGTGCAAGATCTTCATTTTTTACCATTTTTCCTTAAAACTTGATGATGAGCTTTAATTCTTTTTCTTTTTTTTTTTTTTTAATTCTCACATGATGTACAATTAAATGTATGTTTGATACTCTTTAATTTATTTTATAATTTGTTACATGATCATTTACAACCAAACATTCACACACACGTATACGATTTTTTCTATTTTTTAACCACACATTCTATTAAAAATCACTGTTCAAAACCTTTTTTTTCCTATCAAAATGGTATTCAAATAGGCTTTAATTATTTAGTTAGGATGAAAGATTGTAACCTAGTTTTAAACCTTAATTTTAATTAAAAAAATTTCAATTGATTTTGTGAATTGTTTTTACTTCCAATCTTAATACTTGGATTAATTGGTACTAATTCATTGATTTTGTGAGCAATAATTACGTAGAGATATGGATTATTCGTTTAGACTATATAGTAAAAATTGAGAACTAATATAAAAGTGTAAAAATACATTTTTCTAGTTTATGCGGTCATTCTATGGATTCTTAGAAATTTAATGCGTTTAACTAAAGTGTATTTGGATTCACATAGAGATATCTAATTAACTTAATTAAATAGAATCAATTTGAACTCGAGAGAAGTAAATTAAATATATTAGAATAATTCGATTGGATAAACATAATCAATTGTTATAGATTTTGACAATTGAGATTAAGGAGATAGTTATGGTGAACTCATAATTCCTAACACTTAAATCATCATATAAAAAAGTCACTTTTATTGTTTTAGTACATTTAAATCAAAAATCAAAAAATAAAATAAACTATTTCTAATTCTTTTCGATCAAATTAATGTTACAAAAAATTTAACCAATAGTTAGATAATAGTCCTCATGAGAACGATATTCATACTCATTGGTTCACTATATTATTTGTTACAATCGGTACACATGCGGGATATAAAATGGACAACAAGTTTATAATTCGATTTGATATTATAAATCGAGTGCTTAAGTTTTAAGTAGGGAAATATTCGATTTATAATTCGATCTAAATTTTATTGTCCACGATCGATAAATAAAGACTAACACTTTATTCATTTTTTAAAATCTTCCCAATTTTATTATAAGTTCATCTCCGACTTTGGTAGTAAGATTGTTGGTATATTTTGTGATGTTCCGGACTTTGAAATTTAATTTGTGAAATTGACAACATAAATTTAATTTCTCTTGAATGTCGTACATATGACTTTAATTCTGAGCGGATAATGATGTTTAATTACTTCTTAAAGTTATTTGAAGTATCCATTGGTGAGATCAAATAATTGGTCAATATCTCATTGCCTTCGAAATTAAAGTGAAACGTGTAACATATATTCACCATATGCCATCCATAACCTATTTAACATGCACGATCATGAACTCAAGAATTTTCTATTGGACAGTTAAATCCGATCTCAATGGTTCGATATTAATTATTGAATTTATATTGTGATGTGATCACATGAGACTTTCAGATAGAAAATAAGATTTGAGGATTTATGTATATTTGGAAAAGAGCCTTTGGTCATTTTAACTTGTATTGTATGCTAGGCTTGATCTATGAGATAATACATTGGAACAATAAGTCACAGGATATAATTATTATTCATATATAGTTTTAGTAATTTTAATTAGTTTGAGAGTGCAATCTCATTATTTTAGTGGAATATAACGAGGTTAATAAGTTATCCTCACAGATCAAGAGTTCATCAGGTCCATATTCACTTATTGGAGCTTAGTTTAATTTGATCCGATTTGGTCCCTTTGTGGCTTCAAAATAAGAACTGAAATAAAATATAAAAGTTATAATTTATTATTGACTGTAATGAAATTAATTAATTAAATGAAAGGAGATGTGTCGCGTGTGCTACACATGGCATTCATTTATGGAAATAGTTTGATCTGGATTAGAATTAAAAGAAATAGCCTTGATGTGGATGTTTTCATATTCAAGGCATGTCCATATTTTAAATAGAGCCATTCTATTTGTACATTCCTCTTTCACATCTTGGATGACATCCCTCCTATGCGTAGGAAATCTGATCATTGATTGGAAAAAAGTATTTTTAAAATCAATATACAAAAAATTCTCAATTCACATGATGTCAAACTTGATGTACATACATCAAGACTTTTTTAAATATGCAATTATATAGATGTTCAATTAAAGTTCTTTATTGTTGTGCCCACACACATAAAGTTCTTGTAGTTTTGAGTCTTGAAGAACACTAAAGAATATCGAAGGATTTTTAAGTGGAATCAAAATTATCAACGGAAAGAAATTTTTCTAAAACACACTACAAGGATAATTCTTAAACTGTCTATGCCTTTATTATTTCATCAAAATTATTATTTCTTGTTAATAGAAAAAGTAATTTGTCTCGAGAATATATAACAATAGTTACTAATAAATATCATTTGTAGGTAAGCCCTCTCTAAAATTGAACCACTTCTAATCTTGTTTAGTTTCAAATTAATGATTATCTTTATAAATATCTTGTATTATTTCTACTCCTAAAAGTATTAATATCTTTATTCTGAGTAATCATACCTACCAAACATTTTTGTAGAGTTTTGGCACAATTCAACCTCATTGTATAACTAGGGAATTTTGAAAAAAAAGTAAAAATTGATTGAGCTGATCGAGTTTAAAGCATATGTCCATGTTAAAGTTATAAAAGAAAGATATGAATCACTTTTATAACACAAAACTATAAATTATTGACTTTAATTTATTAATAGTAAGAGTAAAATAAGCCAAAACTTGCCACTTTATCAACCTACCAAATATGGTAAGGTTGCAAAGCTCAATTTTAATAATCTGCCAACAAAAACCTGTTTCTGCTTGCCTTAAAAGTTC
Organism: Fraxinus anomala; assembly: GCA_903798345.1. NCBI lineage: Eukaryota > Viridiplantae > Streptophyta > Magnoliopsida > Lamiales > Oleaceae > Fraxinus > Fraxinus anomala. The sequence continues at coordinate 10,001 of CAIGRN010048836.1, forward strand.
AGATTTATCAGATAATATATTAAATTTCTTGGTGTCACAAAGTTATTTAGATGCCCTGTCTGATTCTATTAATTCCTACTTAAGACACCTTCTATTAGATTACCAAATTAACCCTCAGACATTTCTTTAAACTAAATATTGAATATGAGAAGTGGAGGGAGAGAACTGTCTTAACACACACTGGTGGGATCCTATGGAGCTTTCTAATGGACTCTTGAGGATTATTAAAAATTAAGAAAGAAAATTAATGATTGGAAAAGAATAAAGAAAGATTAGGTTTGGTGATTGCACTACTTAGGATAGGAAAGTGCTAACTCTCACTTTTGCCTAATCAAACCTTATTTATATACTTTTTATTTATTTATTTATTTATTACTTCGAATGGTATGTTTAGTATGCCAACTTAGATAAGAGTGATGACAAAGTTTACCACAGATTAATTCTTTGAACTAATTAGAAAAGTATCATTACGGTCTTCCTAGAATTCATTCTCCTTGCTCCTAACTCAGTATTTTCCTCCACCTCTTTAGGGTTGAGCCCCAATATTTGGCGACATACTTAAAAAGTCACCCACAACTTTTATAAATATCCCTGCACAACTGTGCATAAACCAGGAAGATCTACCCCATATGTGTCATAATTATACATTCATGTTTGGTCTCTATTTTTTAAAATTTATTTTTCTTCAAAATTTATTTTCAATGGGATTCACAATTTTTATTAATTTTTCAACCACACATTTCATCTACTTTTATCAAAATTTAATAAAAATCTAACTTTTAAATAAACTAAATGGGGGCTAAGCCTACACAATTCCCTAAGAGGAACGTAGTGATGATATAACATATAACAAGACAAAATTGCAGCCATTTGCTTCAACAAATTGCACCCCATAATAAATTCTATATATCCAAATTTGAACAAGCAAGCATGGGCTATAGTAACCAAGCTATAACTATTCATAATCACACCCAAAAAAATTGTAGACCACCAAATCTAGATACCATTTTGGCATATTCTTGCAGAAAATAAAAGAAAACAAAAGGGAAAAAATCAAAACAAAATACATATATGAATATCAACGTCGAATTGCTACTTTATTCCTAATTGCTGCGACTCAGTACATTTCTTCGAGAAGAATCCGTGAGCTCGATTGAGCGATAAAGAAAAAGAGAAGATATTTTCAACCAGCTAGACTAAATTATATTAACTTTATTCTTAGAGATGAAGAAGGAGCGAGTTATATTTTGGATAAGCAAAGAAATTTAATCAAAATTTCTCACCCTCAAGCATCTAGATCCTTTATTTGCTCTTCTTCTCCTGCATTAGAATGTTAACACAGTCAATTAACATGAACAAGACATTAATTAGCTGCTCTTATCTCATCAATATGAAGAAGAAGATCCGTTATTTGAAACATGAGTTTTGACATAATTACTATTCTCATTGTTGCTGCTGCTGCTTCCGCCATTGATTTTGAGCCCATTATTCTCAAAGCTAATGATTCTGCCATTGTTAATCCCTTTTTTGGCAAAAGTGCTTTTGTTGTTGTGCATCCACACCTTGAGTACACCCCTTGAAACTCCTATTTCATTGCAGAATTCTCTAACTGTTGATTCATCACATTTTTGCATTTTCCATCCAAGTTTTTCCGAAAAAGAGTGCATTTTTTCCTTCT
>CAIGRN010048851.1:0-14167 GCA_903798345.1 Fraxinus anomala
TTTAATAATGATAATATTCTAGTAAAATTTAAATGAAAAATACTTGGTAGCCAAAATTTGTTCTAAGGAAGAAATTAACGGGGACAATATTAATCATTTTAAGCGTTTCAAAATATTTATAGTAAACACTGCAAGTTTAATGAAAAATAAAAAATGAAAATATTATCTGACAACATTAAACACAATAGTTCTATTTTGAGAAGTCATGCAAATGTTTAAAAAAAAATTATCAAATATTTGGGGCAACGCCCCGAATGTGATCGACGTGCTCGTTTAGGTCGTGGGAGTCGGGGAGCAGCATCTCTCGTGGGTTCGGGGCAATGCTCCAACGGGATTGACGTGCCCGATCTATGTTGGGAGGATCGAGGGGGCAGCGCCCCTCGTGAGGGTTTGAAGGCAACGCTCCCAACGGGGATAGACCTGTATGAAATTGAATATTTGTTAATATTTTTGAATTAAATTATTAATAAGTGAAATTATATTTATAGTTTTTGTAAAATGTAAATAAGTAGAATTTTCAGCTAAAAAAATAAGGAAAAAAAACGTCGCCCACTCCCGTATCTCTGGATTGTGCAGAGACACAGAGTGTCATGTCTCCGCATGCGGAGCAATTGCTCCGTGTGCGGAGTTTTGCGAAATCTTAATTATACTAATATTAATTTTGTTCCGTAGATCAACAATAATTCTAGGTGTGATTGATGCACTTGTGATATACTCAATAGATGTGTCTATGAGAATTCTCGAAGGAAAAAAGAGAAGTATATTTCTATTTGCATGGTGGTAAGTTGTATCATGTATAAGATACAATTTTTAGCTGTTTTGCAAGTAATTAAGCTTGTCTTATGGATTACTAGAGAGAGATTTCAAGAATCATAAAAGACGATGATTACTTGTGTGGTTATTTGGTTTACAATTTCTTTAAAGTACTCTGGCCTTGCTATTAAATTTTTTAACTTAGGTCAGTTGTTTGTGTATATCGATATTACTGAAGGAGCGTGTGTTGAAAAGAGTGAAGGGGTAATTTTTGATATAGTACGTTTGATGTATATAATATCTGATTAATTTCGCTTGCGCCTAATTTATTGAACTCAAAACAAATTTGAATGTTAAAAAAAATATAAATCATAAAACCCCAATGTTTAGATGTTGTAGCATAATATACAAATATATTAATTTGTCTACATAATTAATATTTAGATGTTCTAAAATAATTTGTCATTTCAACAAAAATATCTTTTAAAATTATAATAGTAATCGTGCAACGCACACTAGTACTATTTTAAATGCAGAGAACCTCAAAAAAATACTCTAGAGCTCCCAAAATCTCGTGGCTGGCCAGCCCTGGCCCCGCTGTAGATGACCGCTCTTGCTCTCTCTCTTCATTTTCGGAGAAATCAAATCTTTAATTTCTGTTAACTACTAACATTTTGTGAGAAACCTTAGATAAAACCATCCCACCCTTACCTACCCACCTCAAGAGCGGTGGAGGATGTGTGGTTGCCATGGCCGACGTCATCTCGTGGTGATCTGAATTCTTTGGTTACATCAATTGGGTCGAGGTTCTATTACAGTTCGATGCAGTGAAATTTGTTCCAGAGTCACATTCATTTGATTACACCAATTCCCCATCACTGCAAAAGTTTGTGAAAATTTAGTATTAGTGTCATCAAATGACATCATGATTAAAAAATGTAATCTAATGGCATTTTGGTCTGTTGCTCCCCTCTAATTATGACGCTGCAACAATATGGTGGTTTGGGGTGGTGGTGAAGGTGAGGTGAGGTGATGGTGATGGTGTAGTTGAGGTGGGTTAGGATGGGGGGTGTTAGATGAGGGGGAAGAAGATGAAGTATTATTTATTTATTTATTTTTTGTGTGTAAATGTTGACTCACATTATTTGGCTAATTAAAAGGAAAATATTGACCGTTGAAATTATGAATGGGACAAAGTTAAAAAAAATGGCTGATTTTGTGTGATAACGGTCAGTTTTTTATACTTTTGGTCAAATAATTTGAGCCAAACATAGGCTCAATTATCATATTATCATTTTCAATAGTTAAAATATGTTTAGAACGTGACTTTTGATCAATTAACGAATTTTAAGACGGAAATCATTCAGAAGTCCTTCCATCGCATAGAATTGAAAGGTTGAGATCGATATTACTGTAAATTAAGAGCTCATTAGCCTAGATTTCGGACTTTGCTCAACTCATGTAACTAAAAATAAGCTCAACTAGGCTCTGAGCTCGATTGAATGCGTGCTCGAGTTGACTTATCGAGTCGATAAACGACCTAGGTCCTTTGGTACTCCTTATCCAAAGCTAATTATTATTTTTAAATATCTTGTATCGTGTTTTTAAAACGATTAAATTCGTATCCTTCTTTTCAATCCTCAAGTTACTATTGATAACACGATTAATAATTACTATTCATCTTGACCATTCACAATTCATCATCACTTGTTCATTTTCAACCCTTCTACTATTTTACAATAATGTCAATTGACATTTTCATCCATATGCTTTGTTTCAAAATAATATGAGACTGTTTCTTAACTTTGAAATTTATTAATTTCAAGTTATTTAATCATTATGTCCTAATTAATTTATATGGATAATAATGAAGGCGAGAAACCTAAGATAACTCCACGTGAAATCATTGGGTAAGTGGTGACCACGCCAATTGCCTTATTTTCTATCATAATTCAAAATATTATACCCATTTGACGTAACTTTTACTTTTATTTTTTATTAAAAAACTTTTGAAAGAAGCTATTTTAATTTTTTTTTTTTGGAAATTAATTTTTAAAAGATTTCCTATTTCAGAAGCGCTCTTAGGAGAAACTATATTGGATCAATTTTCTTTAAAAAAATTATAATTAAAAAAAAAATTCATAAAATTAGTCAAATGAGTGTGAGAGTAATTTTTAATTTCGAAAGCTGATTCTCACTTTTTCACAAGTAATGCCAAACGGCATACATTATTGTAAAGCTTCTCTGTGATTTTTCTCCAACGTCAAATTCCAACCACAGTACTGGCTCCTCATTCTCGTCTCTCCTTCTTGTAGAATTCAGACCACGGATCTTTCTTTTCCCTTTTCCCTCTTCCCTTTAACCCTCTTCTTTCTGTTTTTTTTCTCTTCCTTTTTTGCAATTTTTCTTCTTTTTCTTCTTCTTACGTTTTGAGTTGTTGTTAGCGTTTCTGAATACTATTATTAATTTTGAAAGAACCCATATAGAAAGATTCAAACTTTCCAATTTTTTATTCCGAGGGCCCAAATACCATAGTGACGGATTCTTTCTAAATCTTCAAAAATTTACCGTTATATGATTTCATTCATGGTAGTAATTCTACGATTTGGGCTCTCTTGATCTCTCCCATAATCTGATTCCATTGTTCTCGATCTGACGATCTGTCCATCATCTGTTGTGTATTATAATCTCAAGAAGATACATTATTATCCATAAGAATATGATGTATGGAAGCACCCACAGCAAGATAGACTTGGCAATTGAATACCAAGCGCAGATACCCGTACTGAGGCCAAGCATTCGTGCAAGACGGGCAAATATAACGGTCAAATTTCAAGATCTGTATGGTTTCACAGTGGAAGGCAATGTGGATGATGTCAATGTTTTGAATGAGGTGAGAGAAAAGGTGAGGGAACAAGGCAGGGTATGGTGGTCATTAGAGGCTAGCAAAGGTGTAAATTGGTATTTGCAGACTCAATCCACCTCAACCCTCAAAACTTCCCTCAAATTTTCTGTCTTGGTCAATGCTATAACGCTTAAGAGGCTAATTAGGAAGGGTATCCCACCAAGCTTGAGGCCTAAGGTCTGGTTTTCCTTATCGGGGGCTGCCAAGAAGAAGTCCACCGTTCCTGAGAGCTATTACAATGACTTGACAGGTGCAGTCGAGGATAAGGTCACCCCGGCCACGAAACAGATTGATCATGTGAGAATCTTTTTTTCATCGAAATCACTATGAATTATTAATCGATCATTGGAATTGGATAATTGTTTCCTTTTCATTCTTGCGCAACAATGGCTATATGATATTGTTGATCTGAATACATTTGGGGCCTTGACTACTCCATTAGAAGTTTAGCAAAAGAGTGTGTCACATGATTACGAATTTAGTAATTTTGATCCAATGGTTTAGAATTCAAATAAAATTGTTCTGTTATGCATTTGCATGGTTTTTTGGGGGCATCACTACAACTATTGCTCGTGGCTCACTCTGTTATTTGTGATTACGCTTTCGTAAGTTTTTCTATCGATCATGTACGTTAGAATGAATTAAACATTCAAAAAGATTATGTTATATTCCGAGTAGATGCAGGGAACCTCCTTTCTCCTGCCAAAATTGCTGAACTTCTCATAACGTGGAATAATATGGATGGATTATGTAGGAATCCCTTCCTTTAGTAGTTAACATTCCGAGCAAGGGGGAAAGATGAAAGCTATGATTAGCGGAAATCAGTAATTGCAGTTAAAATGGTGAATTATCAAGACAATGCCATTGTCTAAGATGATGTGATAAAGTTGTTTGACATTATGTTGCACATTCAAAGTCTTACTTCCATGATGAGTTTTTTAACAACTAATAGTGGATAGTTATCAGGAAAAAAAATGGAAAATGTGGACTTTGTGAATTTAGGTTTTAACAGGATTCTTTAACTTTAGATCAATGAATCAGGTTTAACATATTTAGGGAAAAACAAGTTTGAAGTGCAAGTTTTTAAGAAAACTTTAAATAGTATTTACTACCAAATTGTTTCTTTTCTAACTTTAAATAGTATTTACTACCAGATTGTTTCTTTTCTATTGGAAATACTGTGAGTTCCATTGGAAATTTTGTAGTTCTAAAAATACCAATTTTTACTTTTTTTTTTCCCTATCTTCTGAAAACAGAAATGTGTTGTCTGTTTCCGTATAAAGGAGTTAAGACTTTGAAAATAATACTTGTGCCATTGTCTTCCTTATAACTCAGCCTGTATCCTATGTTGGTCTGATGGAGGAAATTTAACTCTGTTAGTTTCCTTCTGAGAGGTCTTTGTGGGGGGTGGGGATCGGGGGCATGTGCATGGAGCAAGGATGACTCTTTTTATGCATTTAATTCTTTGGTAATTGAGATTCCTAACTATTTAGTGTTGAGGGTGCTAGTTGTCCTCAACGTCAAGGTTCTCTCTCCAGGAAAAAAGAAGTAAAAATGAAATCATCCATTTACTTTCCTTTTCTTTTTCACTGCATATATTCATCTCTTCACATAAATAATTTCTGAAACATAATTTACCCCTTCATGTTTTTATGTTGGTTAATATTTGGCACTTGAGTTGGCTGACTTGACTCAATCTTATTAATGAAAATTATGATATAATCTAACTCACTGCTACATCCAACATTCAGTTGTTCAAGAACGGTAGATTTTGAAATTACCAAAACTGAGGGGACATTTTCATATTAAATTTCAAAGGAAATAATCCCTGTGTATTGACATGCATGCATATGTGTACCCCGTGCATAATTTTCTTATTTCCATTAGCAGAAGACTTGTAAGCCATGTTTCTAAATGGTAGCTACTGGTTCAATTCTGTTTATTGACTTCTTTTCTTGTTTGCCAATGAAATTTCGGCATTCATTTTCATTTTATTTTGCACGTCCTACACACGAAAAGTCAGCTTTCACATTGAGACCTTGATAGACAGCCTCTTCAAGTACAATGATATTCTGTATCTCTGCTTAATAAGAAGTTGCACGAACATGCTAATGTGATCTTTTCCCTTCTTTCCTGTTAGTCTTGTTTGTTTCTCAAATTATAACAGATAGTTGGGATGTCAGGAAGAATAGAGGTTTTGGATGCGGGAATACAAGTCAGGATGTTTGCCATATGTTGCTGTAAATTTTGTGAAAACGATTAATGTAATATGATCAGATTAATTAACAGATAATCATTTACTATTGTTGAGGCATGTTATAGAGATATCAGAGCCAAATAAACTCATCCATAAATGAACTCTAAATTTTTTACGGGGAATACAAGTCAGGATGGCTGCCATATGTTGCTGTGGATTTTGTGAAAGTGTTTAATGTAGTACATAGGTCAGACTAATTAACAGAGAATCGTTTGCTATTGTTAAGGGATGTTATAGAGATATCAGACTCCAATTTGTTATGTTAAATTAGGGAATGAAAAAGACAAATTAAAACTAAACGAAGTTACCACGAAAGGAATAGTCACTTGCAATTCAAGAAAGAGATGACCCCATACCTAGCAGAAAGTAGCAAACTCCTATTTATTTAGACAAAATTTACTTAATTGTCTCTAAAGTTTTGACGATCATGGTGTTAGAAAAGTCATGAGTCGCTTGGCTGCTTAGAGGATGTAATTGCAATTTCAATGATCACGGTGTTAGAAAAATTGGTGTACGTCACTAATCTATAGCAAAACATCTAGCTGGTTTAGAGGATGTAATTGCAAACATGCTACTAGGTTTTTGCGATTGACGAATGACAACAAAAGTAGTGGGAAGTTTGTCTATTTTACTTATATCACGATCTTTCAATCCTAGATGCATTATTTGTTTATTTAGTTATCTTTGCGTTACGACACATTCTAAATCACGTGTACTAACAATGCATGAATGCAGGACCTACCGCGAACTTTCCCTGGTCACCCATGGTTGGACACTCCCGAAGGTCATGCTGCTCTTAGGCGTGTTCTTGTTGGTTATTCATTCCGCGATTCTGATGTTGGTTATTGTCAGGTGGATTCTCTTTTCACATTAATAATATATAATAGTATTTGCTATAACCGAAGAGTTCTCTTTAGCTTTTGAGTATTTTTGGCTGGATGGAACTTACTTAAATGAATTGTGGTGTAGGGTTTAAATTATGTTGCAGCACTGTTATTGCTAGTGATGAAAACAGAAGAAGATGCTTTCTGGATGCTCGCTGTTCTCTTAGAAGATGTGTTAGTTAATGATTGTTATACTTATAACTTATCTGGATGCCATGTTGACCAAAGAGTGTTTAAAGATCTGCTGACCAAAAAGTGTCCAAGGTCTTCTCTCTTTTCTCTTGTTTGATGCTGATACGTTTTTATATTTTCAACTTTTTGTGGTATTTTAAAGTTGAAGAATATGCAGGATTGCTGCTCATTTGGAAGCTTTGGAGTTTGATGTTTCTCTTGTTTGCACAGAGTGGTTTTTATGTCTATTCTCTAAAAGCTTGCCATCAGAGGTTAGACTACCTTTCACTTTGTTCTCTCATACATTAAATATATAAACACCTCATTACTAACAATTTTCCGTCCGTTAATTGAAGACAACCCTGCGGGTATGGGATGTTCTTTTCTACGAAGGGGCCAAGGTTCTGTTTAATGTAGCATTAGCAATTTTCAAGGTGACAGACTTGTTTCCCTTTTTGTTTTTTCGTTCTAATTCCAGTTGAGTCATGGAAAGTGAAGACTTTCTGATGAACGCAGATGAATGAAGAAGAGTTGCTTATGACACATCATGTTGGTGATGTGATTAATATTATACACAGAACTACTCGTCATCTTTTCGATCCTGATGAATTATTAACGGTAACAACCACTCTCCATACTTGCTTATATTCCTCGTGTCAAAGGAATCAGTCTGTGGTCTAGTTACTATATCGATCATTTTTTGTCCCCTCGTGGTATAGAAGGGCCAAGGGGGATTGATGAGAGCGTGATCTTCGGATGTAAATACAGTATTTAACCCCTGTTTGGTACTGATTAAAATCCATATTTTTATCTTAGTCAAAGTCAACAATTAATTTTAACGGCATATATCATGTATCCTACAACTTTTATCAAAATTTACTAAAAATCTAATTTTAATCTCCACCAAACGAGGGCTTAGTCTAAGTATTAGCTCATTGTTGCTTCTTAAGTTCACACCCTACTCGTATTCTTCCCCGGTGTGAAGGGTAATGAATGATAGTAAGGAAGGAAGTCTTTAGAAGAGTACGTATGTGATGGCATAATAGTATTTTTACCGTTTGAACATAGTTAACAGATGGGAGCAATGAGCATATTTTTGATACAAGGGTGAATCAGCCATTGTCCCAAATAAAGTGTAAAATTGCATCTATTCTCTTCATCTAGTGATTTTTCTTGCTTTATGTTCTTCTTGGCGAATGAAAAGTTGTGATGTTAGTCGGCTAGTATTCACTTTCAAGTAATAAGTTGTGACAGTAATTTGTTTCACAAATGTGTGGTAGGTTGCCTTCGATAAGATTGGGTTTATGACAACTACGAACATATCAAAGGAACGGAAAAAGCAGGAATCAGCAGTGCTGGCAGAGCTCGATCAGAGATTAAGACGGCTAAGTTCTGTAAACGACGATGACAAACAACAGGTTTGAGATTTGAGGGCATTTGTTGCTTCAAATTCATAGTTGGTGTAAGTATGAATTGCAAATTTTGAGTTATTAGGTGTTTAACTTATATGATGACACTCGAAATATTATACTCGAGGAGGGTATTTGTGTTATATTCAACCGCGTAACTAATGAGTTACGTGAAAATGTATTTCTCGACTTGTTTAGGAAACCTTAAGGATTCAGTTGCGTTTTAAGTTGATCGTCTTTCATTTTCAAAGTTTCTCGTATGCCTTTCGTCCCCCATCCCACGGGGATTTGTAGGAGGTAGCGTTGGATTAAAATATCCTCATTTATTACTTCCTCTTTTATTTATTTATTAAATTTTAAAATTGAAAATTGAAATATTTAAAATTGAAAACATTAAATGAATAAAATAAAATAAAAATTAGGGTCAAGGCGAGCATCATGTTCCCGACTCCTGCCTCGATTCCTTGACCAAAAGTTGGCTGACTTCCAACTCCAATAAAATTGACCCATTTATCTACCTAATCCTCTTTTAATTTTAAGGCAGTATGTACATTTTACAAAAACGAAAATTCAGTTTGAAAAAAGTAATGGCACGGGTCATTTAGAGCTGAACGTTTATCTCGTAAATCTAGATCATATAAATTAACTAACCTGATATTTATTCATTTTTAACCGAATATCTTTCTTTATTCATAACTGAAAACAAGAGAAAAAGCAGTTCATATAATAGTAAAAATAAAATTGACTTTCACCCATGTTCAAATGTGCATTTTTGAGGAAAAAAACCTTCATCTTGTCATGTGTGAACAAAATGATCCCTAAGGTTGTATGGAAAATGACACAGCATCTACGTGCGAACAGAGCCAAACCCCCTTTTGATAAAAAAAGGTTTAAAGACCCTCGGAGGTGAAAAAAACTCGTATAACTAGGTATTTAACATAGCACATAGCGCAATGTTAGCTAACAAAAGCTAATTTAGTGAGGGATAATCAAATGAGAATAATATGTCTCAATCGTGAAGCATATTGATAATGACCTCGTACCTCATCGCCCGATCATATGGCCCGAGGACTATCGGACCCATTTGTTGACCCGCCATGTGGCTCTCCTCGGGTCCTCATCCTCGGGCTCGGGTACCCTGGGTACATAACATTCTCCTCGAGATTACCCCTTCTACCTCGTAATGCGCAAATCCCCGATTTGCTGGGACTTAGCTCGGAACATGCTTAATCCAACACCAGATAACAGGATCCTGCCACTAGACCTCATTCTAAGAGGACTCACACACCTGAATTCCGCCCCCACTCAAGCGCGTGGGCAACATAAAACCTATTGTGTTGTGACTTCCAATCACACTAGGATTCCTGGGGATTCTAGCACTGTAACTCCTGCGAATTTCAACGTCACAGTTCTACTAGGAGTCCACCACCTCTCTCTATAAATACATTTTTGCCAGTCACTATCCAGATAAGTTTTTTACACAATATACAGCACTTATATTCTCTCAAATTCTCTCTCTGACTTAAGCATCGGAGATTCTCAGTCGTCAGGCTCGGAAATCGACATGTACGCTTTTTGGCAGCATCACATATGAAAACCAATCCAAACCCGAGTTGATTTAGATCGGTTTGTAGGTTAGGCGGGTTATTTGCCTAGCCCTATCTGCTTACACCTTTTGTAAAAGAAGTTGTCTTGATTCAATTTTCTTTGAAAACTCTTCTAATAAAACAAAGTGTTTACAAAAAATTTAGCCAAATAAGTCCAAAAGCAGCTTTGGGTTTTCAAAATCCTTAACAAACGTGCCCTAATTGTATCATGAAGATCTTGGAAAAGTTCCAAATGAACTTCTCTTGTGCAAGCAATTTGTTTTACCCACAGATATTTTGCCAATCTCAGTGTCAAGGAATTTTGTCAAATACAAATCTTCCATGACCATGGTTTCAAGATCTTTAGCAAATTTTCTATCAGGCATTCTCGTTTCTTCCCCCCTCCCCTCCCTTTTTTTACCTGCTCCAACACACTTCATATATATAACATTCGTTAACTCCGGCGGTGAGTTTATATTTGGAACCCCATTTCACTGGAAATACATCAGAAAAGTCAAAAATCTTGCTGGCCATCAGAAAAGCGGCTCCAGTGACTTTACATATCAAGAAGCTCATCAGAAAATTGTTTCACTGGCCAGTCAGATTTCAAAGGGGCTGGATTGCACGAGGAACCAATCCTACTGGACCCAACCATGGCTGGATGGCAAGCACTAGTTGCTTCTGCAATTATAACTACAGCAGGAAAGTTCCAACAGTGATGCTAGTTAGAAACATGTAATCATTGTCAATTATAGTCAATCCTTCAGCTACCAAATCTCTTTCCAGTTTTAAACATCTCCTCAGCATATTCAAATAATGACATGACCATATTTCCCATCATTGGATTTGGGCCATTACAACAAGTACTGACTGGTCAATTATGTTTGGCCAGCTGATCCAGTTTCGAGCAATCTATCTCAGATTCTTTTGACATCATCTTCAAGTTTTCATACAATGGGAAGATGGATCTGCCATACCGAAAGCATCTAACTGAAGGAGGAACTGGAACATGGGGGCTTATCCCTACTATTAGAACTCTGAATAGAATTGTTGAAATGTATATATTTACTCGAGTATGGCTGTATAAGTTAGGCCATGACTATAATCACCACTCTCAAAATATTGGCCTCAACGGCAGCTCACGATTAACTTGATTCCTATGGTTCAAAAGGTTTTTAATAACAGGAACCAACTTTTTCAGAAAAAATTCTATTAAATTGTTCAGCCGAAAAGTAGCTAGCATCTGATATATTCAAGCACGGTAATTCTCCAAGTACAGGGGCTATTTTCACAGGGGTACAGGCCCCTCACTGTAGCACGGGCCCCACCTGTGTTAAAAAATTGAAAAAAATACCACCCTCCTCCTCCCATGTGTCTTGCCTATGAAACTACCCACCCCCTCCTACAAAAAAAGGATCTTTCTACAGGATTTCAAATTGCTATCTTTAATAGTCATGTCCAGTCAAAAGCAAATACACAAGCAACAAAATTCACAATCTTGAACAATTTTACACTTGGGGACAGCCTCATTAATCAGGGAATCTATAAACTGAAACTTATATACTTTATTTAAAATGTATAATTCTGCACAAGAGAGATTTTCACGGCCATGAATGTGTCACCATATTACCAATTAATTGATGTAGCTTCTCAAGGGAAGATTCTGTTATTGGAAATTCCAATGTAACCTGTACAAATTAAAAACAAAACATAATTAGAACCTAAAAAATTTACTCGACTGACGACAAATTCCCCTAACATGATTTCTTCTTATACAAAGTTGACTTGGGTAGTTCAGCATAAACAGTTTGTAGGATTGATAGCACACTGCCATCTTATAACAGAATATCCGCGATCCTTTTTACTAAATTTTGGTGCAATAGAAACGGTCATAATAAAACTGACGACATCAAGCTGTTGAAAACAGTAAATTTACTGGATGGGATCCGTTGTTTTAGTTTTTAATGGACATATAAAGTGGGCAGGACTTTGTTTCAGCAGTTTGAGAAGGGCAAGTATTTGATAAGTGTGCAAACTATATGCACTTAACTCACAAGCATAATTAAAACCCCAACCGTCTAAGTCCTCTTAGAATGATAGATATGTCTTGTTGAGGATCAATTGCAGGCATTGACCTATAAATTAGCATTTTTGCTAGCACTTTAAACTTCTATTCATGGAGATGTGAAAGGTGATGTAAGCTCACCTCTTTGAAGATCTCACTGTAAGAAATCTTCTTAAAGCCCTACAGAAGCATATATAGTGTATAGTTAAACTGTAATAAATCATGTGGAACTAAGAGGCATGCACGTTCTTTATGCCAAATAGGAAAAATCGGGATACATTTATACATATATAGCAAAATGGCATGAACCTGTTTAAATTAGATTAAATAAATGTTTTTCCTGCATATTTGCATTGGTAAACCTACATTCCTATGTGCATGTCTGACTATGAGTATGTAAGTCTTCTGCATCCCTACATGCATCTATTATATCCACATGAGATGTCAAATAAAAATTCATGTGCATGTAAGAGAGTGAGAGAGAAAGAGAGGCCCACCAATTTGTAGAATAGATTAAGAGAAGCTTTGTTTGATTCACCAATTTTAGCATGAAAAGCATGGATGCTGAAATTCTCAACTGCAAATACCATCATCATCAGAACTGACTCCTGCGCAAGTCCTTTGCCACGACTATGCAAGCCAAGTGTCACAAAAAGTGAGCAAGGAATTTGTTATGAGCAATGACTAACAAAGTACAAAAGAACAGCATTAACTGTGAGAAAAAGGAAAAAGAAAAGATGGAAAAATGCCTCATACGTTATAGAGTACCGGTATAGTTTTTAGAGCTATACTACTAATAATAATGAGAATTATAAACTCTTTAGTTAGTGTTTTGAGATATGATGAGAGAAGTCATCATAAAGCAGCAAGATGACCAGTTATAATGCTACATAGTAAAGAAATACTTGAACTGCATTTATTCAACATATTCAAGAGATGATTAGATGTATTGTAAACTCGTGGTGAGAAATGATGTTCAAGAGGTACTAAAGAGCGTTTCACCATGATTACTTCTTAGATAAGTAGCATGGAGATGATTCTACTAGCAGAAGTTAAAGGTGAAATCGATATACCGTCCCGAGATAAAGAATGGAGTGTGGCTGTGTTGAGTTGACTCCAAATTCATAGGGAATAAGACCTAGTCTGTTCTAATTGTTGTTGATAGGTTGGCCTATAAATCTGGCACAACTTCCTGGATATTCCAGCAGTCGAACTTTCTTGAAAATCTTAATTCATTTTGGTTCATAAATGTCTTTATTATCACATTTCTATTGATTTGAGAAATTAAATCGGGATGAGGTAAAAATGTAACAATAGAGGTCAGATTCGTCAGAAGATGCAATCACTGTTATGCTAATCTACAGATTACTGTTTTATTTCTATTTCTGAGAGTACAATTTAGTGAGTGTAATGAATTTTAGCTGCACCATTCCTATGAATTCCATCCTAATAATTGAAGCCAATGGATATTTCTAAAAGAATTTAAATAAGTTCTTTTAGGTATTTAAAAGAGATATTCCTAACTTTCAGGGTAATGAATAATAGCAGAAAAGATGGAACTTTTCACGCTTTGCTTATGGACCTAGACAAAAGTTAAAAACTGAAAGCTGAGCAATTTTTTATTAAAATGAAAAATGAAGAAGTGCTACAACAGAGAAAAAGAATTAGAAAATTATATTTGGAAGATTTACCTTTTCAGTTCAGCAATCATTATTTCAATCTCTGCCATTTGGGGGTCATCCATGTCATTCATATATATATTCACATCACCAACCATGGCTGAAACGGAAAATTACAAACAAGAATGGCACAGTATAGGGTAGTGGAACCAAAAGCAGAAAATCTCTCTTCAACCATTTATTATCAATTTTTAGATATTTCAAAACATGGTAATAAGCCAAATTACATGTCTTTATCCCAAAGGCATTACAACTTGAACAATGAAGAAATATACTCTCATTCCAGTGCTTCTGTCATTTGTGTAAAAATTATTGTCCTTTTCTTGTATAAAATGCAAACATAAAAAATCAGTAACGACAAACATCCCCTCTGATCCAAAGCAGAATTCAAATGTTTTCAGCAGCCTCCAAGCTATAACTACCCATGAAGCCTTCTGCTAATCCCCTCCACCCCCACC
>CAIGRN010048860.1:0-13738 GCA_903798345.1 Fraxinus anomala
TCCAAACCCTAGAAGTAACCTAAAATATAAAAACTAGGCTGAAAATCACGTAAAATCGAAAAATAAAGAAAGATCGTTTGAGAGATAAACGGGCCACAACCTGTCGCTCGAGCGGTAGCTCAGCGATAGGCAGCTCAATGCCGTAAATCCGCTTTTTTTTCCTTCTTGAACCCTATTTTGACATTTTAAAGCCCAATACTCCACAACGCGAAATCCTAAACCTAATTTGTATCGAATTTGGGTCACAAAACCCAACTTCTTAAGGATGTTTATAAGGTGGTGTCTCTTCATTTTATAATTATTCTTCTCAAAACCATTTCTTATGGCAAAGGAGTCTCTTTGAACTTTGCATTACCGAATGGTGATAATGGTTCACCTTTCTTGTGCTGACTATACTTTCAAAAGGCACCTTGTGCAACCCACTATGTGCAATTTATCAGGGAAAATTCCTTTATTCAAGCCAAAGACAAGAAAGATGATTCGTAGGCTCAAATCAAGGCTAATATTAGAATGTATCAAGTACCAGTAATTAAAGCAAGCTGCACAAATCTAGGCTGGACTCCTATACCAAAATTAAGGCAGCTGCCTTCACGTGCAATCAACAAATATTAGACACAAAAATAACATTACTACTAGAAATATATTCTAAAGAATGTATATATATTGCTTTACAATTTTATGAATGAAGTGTGGAAAATTCTCATTGACTTGAGCATTTAGAAATTAAACTTACCTTACAATTTTATTATGGCATCAGAGCTTGCAGGCTTTAACAAGCATTCGATCATCTCCCCAAAACTACTTTCTCCCACATCAACACCCATGACATCTCCCCAAACCCCTCCAACGGATAAACCTTTAATTGCCCTCAACTCTGTTCATGAGAAACTAACACCCTCAATCTTTCCACAATGGAATACCCAATTTGAAGCCCTCATCATCGGCTATGACCTCCTTGACTATGTCATTGGAGACCACCCATGTCATGTCCCTATTGGCACTGCAACTTCAGCCCTCTAAAAGACCTATTGGGTCCGACAGGATAAACTTATCCTCAGTGCGATCCACTTTACTACCACAACCATTACCCTTTTCATCTCAGGTACCAAAACATTCCAAGAAGTTTGGAAGAAATTAAGCACCATGTATGCGAGTAAATAGCAAACCTGAGCAATGCAACTAAAGTAGGAGCTTGCCTTGATTCAGCTGGGCAATCGATCCATGCCCGATTACCTGCACATGGTGAAAGCCCTCATCGATCATCCTATTTCTAATGATGATCTCACCCTTTACATTCTTCATGGCTTGGATCCAGACTTTCATGAAATCGTCACCCCTATTGTGCTAAGGAGAACTCAGTAAACTTTGAGGAACTTCATGATCTCCTTGTCGGCTATGAAAGTTACTTGCGCCGCCTTGAAGCCACCGCCCAGCAGTTGGTTGCCACTGCGAACTCAACCCACTGTCACTCTGGGTTTCACAATTCAACTGGGAGTTGAAGACCCCAGCAACATGGTTATTATAAGGGCAATGGGTAATTTTGATATTCAGGCTCACCTCGCCCCAACAATGGCTATGATCGTGATAATATATGGCTCCAAAACTCCACAGGCCATTTTAATTAGGGCCAACTTCGTTATCACCCCAAATGTCAGTTTTGTAATCAGTTGGGTCACATTACAAAAAATTGTTCGCGGTTGCATCCTTTCGATATCACCGTACATTGTGTCTCCACTTCTCGCACCAAAGACAATAAATGACTCGTTGATTCTGCGACATCTCACAACACTACTGGTGATTTGGCAAATGTATCCACCAATTCTGAGTATGACGGATAGATAAGGTTGTCATTGGTGACAGATCAAATTTGCATGTCTCCCATGTCGATTCTTTGGTATTTCAAACACCCACTCATACTTTCCATTTAGACCAAATACTTTGTGTTTCAAGTATCCGCAAAAAATTGATTTATGTCCATTTTACATCTCAAAAATAAGTTTTTTTTATTGAATTTCACCCCTTATATTTCCTTGTGAAGATTAGATCACGGGGGCGAACCTACTCAGAGATGTATGTGAAAATGGTATGTACACACTCTCGACCTCACTGGTGGATTTGTCACAAATGGTTGCAAATGTGCATGAGTGGACCTCGATTGATGGGTGGCACAAGCGTCTTGGACATCTATCTCTCAAAGCTGTTCAAAATTTAGTTAATTCATTTTCACTTCCAATAATAAAAGAGCGATTGTCTCATCTATGTACTTCATGTTCAATCAATAAAGCACATAACAACCATTTCATTCCACTAGTCTTCAAAGTCGTGCTCTCTTTGATCTTATCTACATCGACGTTTGGGGGCCCTCTAACTCTGTTGGTCTTACCGGTTCCTTATACTACTTTATTTTAGTTTATCACTTTACCAAATACGTATGGTTCTATCCTCTGACCACCAAATTCGGTGTTCGTAGTATCTTTCCACAATTCAAAAAATTGTTGAAAATAAAGTTTAAACTACGGTAAAAAAAATCTTTACTCTGATAATGGTAGTGAATTCCTTATCTTAAAACAATATCTCTCAATTGATGGAATTAGCCACTATACCTCAGCACCTTATACACCACAGCAAAACGGGGTCTTTGAATGTTGTCACTGTCACTTGGTATAAACATGTCTCACCTTACTATATCATGCCTCATCGTCCATCTCTTATTGGCTTCATGCCTTACATACTGTCACATATCTCATAAATCGTCAACCCACACCCTTGTTAAGGAACAAATCTCCATATTTGGCCAGTGCCCTTACTATCTCAAATTAAAATAATTGGTTGCCTTTACTTTTCGCTCACCAGGCCCTACAATACCCATAAACTCCAGCCCAAATCTATTCTCTACTTATTCATTGGCTATTCTCAAACACAAAATGTATATAAGTGTCTAGATATTAAAATCAACGGGTCATATATTTCTAGACATGTTCTATTTGATGAAAGTCAAAGCCCGATCCAGTCGCACACCAAATAGAGCAAGTGCACCCGTCTATTCAAGATGCTTTGCACCCTTCACAACCATCTCCACAGCCAATGGCTTCGGACTGTGCTGCTACTGCTTCCATATTATCTCTAGGTAACTCTCATGTGCTCTCTGTTCCCTCTTTAAGTCAATCTACCCTACATAAATCATGTACTGACTCAACAGCCCAACACCACTGCGAGGTCATCTCATCAAGTGCACCAACTACACACCTTCTCCTATGTTGACCACACTAGACGCTCTTGTTCTTGTCCAGACAAAATTGTTTCCTAAATCACCAGAAAGAACCTACTCGATGACTACCCGATCCTAGAACCACATATACAAACCCAAACAATTTTATTCGATCACAAAACATCCTATACAACCCACCATTGAACTAACTTGAGTGAGCTAAGAACTATCTGATCCCCAGTAGCGCAATGCTATGTCGGATGAACTTATTGCTCTTATGAGGCATGGTACATGGAAGTTAGTTTTAAATACTGTAATATGGCGGGTTGTAAATGAGTATTTCAGTTAAAAGAAAGGCAGATGGGTCCATTGATAGATTTAAACCTCGGCTTGTTGCTAAAGGCTATACTCAACGACCCGGGTTAGATTATAAAGAGATATTTAGTCCTCTTGTAAAACCAGCTACAATTAGAACTGTTTAACAATTGTTGTGATGCAGAGGGTGGTTATTAAGACAACTTGATGTGAACAATGCATTTTTTCATGGTGAGTTGACTGAAAATGTGTATATAGTTCAGCCTCCAAGGTTCAAGGATATGTCCAATCCAGATCATGTGTACAAATAGGCAAGGCCATTTACAGTCTCAAATAGGTGCCACATGCTTGGTATTCCACTCTGAAACATGCCCTGATTGAGCTTGGTTTTCAAAATTCAAAAGCAGATCCATCCTTGTTTATCTATCGAAACAATTCCGTTACATGTTATTTTCTAGTCTATGTGGATGACCTTGTAATTACATGCAGTGATCCAAAGTTTGTCACATCACTTATTCAGTCTTGACACATGATTATTTCTCAAAGATATGGGGCAACTCCTTTTCTTCTTAGTTGTAGAGGTCATCTCCACCACAGCCGACTTATTCTTATCTTAGTACCAAGGATGTCTCTACTCCGTAGTCTACCAGCACTGCTCTGAAATTAATTGATGGTACTTATGCTTTTGAGAGCGCGAAATTTCACCGTGTAATAAGGATTGTCCAGTATCTCTCTTTCACATGCCCGAATATCTCCTTTACAGTCAACAATTTGTCTCATTTTATGCATAAGCCAACTATCGCCCATTGGGCCGCCACAAAGCAACTTCTTCACTACTTGAAACAGACAATTTTTCATGGCATTCAACTTCGCAAGAATGCAAACTACGTTCTCACCACATACTCATATATAGATTGGGCAAGCAATCTTGATGATCGAACATCTACCTCCGCTTATATCAATTTCCTTGACTCCAATCCCATCTCTTGGAGCTCCAAGAAACAACGGGCAGTGGCCCGATCATCTACTGAGGCCAAATATAAGGCCCTTCCAAATGCTGCCTCTGAAACATTGTGGTTGCTTGCCCTATTCAGTGAGTTGGGATCTCCATTCAAAAATTCATCCATACCGGTTATGTGATAATCTTGGTACAACACATCTAAGGTTTAATCTGATACAGCACTCGCAGATAAAGCACATCCAGATTAACTTACACTTTATTCGGGACATGGTTCGACGAAGCACAATCCATGTTCGTCATGTGAACACCCAAGATCAGCTAGCAGATCTTTTAACCAAACTATTGTCGCTACAATATACGAAAATTCTTTGAAACAAGATTGGTGTTGCTGATGGCAGCTTTTTCTTGCGGGGGCGTATTAACTCAAGCCAAAGACAAGGAAGCCAAAGACAAGGAAGATGATTCTTAGGCTCAAATCAAAGCTACTATTAGAATGTATAAAGCACCAGTAAACAAAACAAGCTGCACAAATCAAGCTAAAGACAAGGCTGCCCAAATCAAGGCTGGACTCCTATGTCAAAATCAAGGTTGCTGCCTTCACGTGTAATCAACAGGAATTAGCCATAGAAATAGTATTTATACTAGAAACATGTTCCAAAGAATGTATATATATTGATGTACAATTTTATGAATGAAGTGTGGAAAATTCTTATTGACTTGGGCATTTAAAAAATAAATTTACCTTACAATTTTATTACAATTGACCCAAAATAAATTTTATTGCAAAGTGGAATTGATGTTTAGGTTGACTTTTCACTTGAAAATAAAAGATGTTCTCTTTATTCCAGACACTTGTCAGCATAGAGAATGACTGCTAGATTTTCATTTTTCAAAAGTTCATAATGCAATATTGGTTGCTTAAAGAAACAAACATCGAAAAAGACTTACTTATGTGTACATTTGTTTGTTTGTAGCATAACTTCTCTTTTATGATGATCAAGATACAATTTGGATACAACCACATGGCTATATATGCTCATGATGAAGAAAGGAAAATTGATATATTGGTCGTCATTTGAGATTGAGAAATACAACCAAAGAATAGCTTTAGTGATTTGACAATATTGATGTTAATTAATTATGACAAATATGTTTAGGTCAAAATCACTTGAAAGAACTAAAGGTGGAAATGATGAAAACCCTTATAGAATGTTATATAAAATATAATAGACCCTAAACTAAAAGCGGTTAGTATTGGTCGTCCTAAATATGAAAATGCATGGACTTTCATAAGACATGTACATTCCTAATCGTTTATTTGTTGACTAAAGGTGAAATATTGTTAATTCAAGAAATAAACATATGATCGAACTTTATATATAGTTAGATGAATATTATGTTTTTAAGCTAAGTCCTACTAGAATTGTGGGGGGTAGGATGGTTGTTTGTATAACATTCTCAATTTAAGTTCGATGCACTCTAGGATTGTAGGGTAGTGTTGTTTTCTTCAAATTAGAATAGTGAGATATTAGAGGATATTTGAAATGGTAAATTACACTGCAATGAATACCTTGTTAAATTTAAAATGTGCACGACATTGAGAATTGGATATCAAATGTAAGGATTCAAAATCTAATAATATATTTATTTTACTATTGACAGTTTAGTTATTTCATGAAAATCCTCAACATAATTTGAGAATTGAAAGAAATTAGAGCTTTCAATAAAGATAGAAAGAAGCATGATGGCTTCAAGGATTTTTTAAATTGGTGACCATTTGTACATTTTATATCATTTGGTCGAAATACCTAGCTACAAATGAAATGGCACAGAATGTCATTTATGATGGCATGTCTCGAATCTATGTTGTAGTTATAATACAATTTTTCACTTGCTTTCAACTAATTGTAATTGTTTTAACGAAGGATAACCTAGTGGATCCATTTACGGATAAGTTATCTAGAGAGTGAATAAACTACACATCAAGGAAAATGAGTGTAAAGTCTAAACTAATGGGTCAGCTTAATAGAAACCTAGCTTGGCGACTGGAGATCTCACGGACTAGATTTAATAGGAAAATTAATTATGATTAACTCGATGAAAAGCACTTTGAAGTTTTAATTCTTCCTCATTTCTATGATACAGATAAGTGTTACCTATAAAAGTTTGATTAGGATCAATTATACTTTTAATGATGAATATATCTTATAAATAGTACAAACAGAGTATTATAAGGTACTCTTCACAGAACACCACCTATGTAAGTGCGAACTTGATCGGTTCTACGATAATTTTACTTAGATGAATTCTCTAACACACTTATAGAACCAAAAATGTTCAGGACCAAAATAATGAACACAATGGAGAACCAAATTTTGATATGAGATATGATATGTTCGATCTATTGTCTAGGCTTAAAATAACGGCCAACAATTGAAAACATTGCGTTCACTGATTAGTCAAATGATTCCAATAGATTCTTGCTAGGGAAGTTCAAAACCAAAACCGCAAATCCTGATACATTATATTTCAGTTGTACTCTTTCTTCGTCTTCCTCAAGTCGATTTTTTTCCGTTCATGTTGGGGATTGTTGGAATTAATTGTTAAATTATACGATTTAAACGTGTGAATTGAAAAAGTCTCCAATCAGTTTGATTACTAGACACAACTCTTCAAATGCAAATGGTGCATATCAAAGAGTTGTTTCGAATGGGAGTGGCATTTTAATAAAGTGCAATTTAGATTATCAATTTTGAAATGATGTGATCTAATGGTTGAAATTAATTTTGCCAAAAGATACAATCATTCGAAGAGACACGTGAAAATTTATAAAGAGAACCCTCCTAATTCTATTTTCTTTACTCCAAATCAATTCCATATAATTAATTTTTAACTATTCCTTCTCTAAATTTGTCAAAATAATTTCCATATTATTTTTGTGTTTCTGTTCGATATTTAGTATTCGATATCTTTCATTTTAGAAGATCACAGTCAAGCGTTGATTCGCCTCACAAAATTAATATTGTGTTATATTAATTTTGGAAGAAGGTTTGTATCTTAGGATATGGGCGTTCATTTAATCATGTTAGCACCCGTATAGAGGGCAAAATCCGTTTTAAAGATATTTGTTTTCGCATACCTCACTTCATTTATCACCTTCGCATTTCTACATTTTCTATGTTTGAGTAAGTCATAATTTGCTTATTATTATACATGTATCATTGTTTCAATAGATTGCTACTCTATTCCTACTTGTATGCATGTATATTTTATTAGCGTAATATAAATTATGCACCAATTTATCCAATAAAATTAAGGACCTTTAACTTAGGTGGCAAATGATGATAAAAACAAAAATTTGTGTACATAAAGGCCACATAGGCTCTGGACGAACAGGGGGCGCCACATTGGTTGGCGGTCTGTGCCCTGAGGCCTTGACACTCTAGCAAAACCCTACTTGGATGATCCAGCTCTATTTTCGACAATTTTGAATCTTTCCTAAAAAAGGTTTTTTGTTAATATAATTTACATTGATCTTCCATTCTTCTTTAGTAGAAGTGATTATTATTTAACAAAGGTGGCTAATGTGGTTGGCCTCCGTTAGAATAAATTATAATTGATTTGAAAATGAAAATTCGATCAATTATAAATAATTATAATTCATCCAAACGGAGGCTTCAAATGATTGTTGTCCATTGTATTATCGGGCACTTATATGCATACTCAAAAGCTTATTATAACTTCCTGCCAAATCTCATCTTACAATTTCAGCTATTTTGACCTCGAAATTCATGTAACAGTATCATGTTGCAAGGGTTAAAGAAATATAACAAGAAATCTGCGACAACCTTAAAATTCAAAATTTACGCCGTAAGTAGTATTCTTATATTCTTGAACTCTGAGTGAAATTCAACAATAAAGTAATGGAATTGCTAAATATGTCTCTGGCTCGAGTTGAAGCTAAAACGACATCGATTTTTTTGGAAAATGTTATTCGATAAAAAAAAAAAAGTTAAATATCTTCCATTTCTAAAAAGATTTATATAACTCTCCTTCCCCTTTTCTCTTTATTTTTCTTTTTAGGTTGCTTCTTTTTATAAAAAAATATATATTAACATTATATTTATTAGTAAATACTAAGGTGGATATATTGACACCACGATTTCATATAAGTGCACTCCATTTTATTTGCATTAAAGATCCTTAATAGTTACTTATTATCATACTTGTGTTTTTAATTTTTTTTATCGTATTTTTATCCTCATCTTTTCATTAATTTTTGTACATTTTGTCATTGATGATGATTCCATTTAAAAATTCTATTACAAAAGCATATATTTGTCATTCCTATTTTTAAACATGTAAATATAGAAGTGTATTTGCCCCTTATTTTAAATAACGCTAACATGATTTTTAAACAAAAATCACCGTCGAGAATATAGGCCAACTGGTGGAAGGTTAACAATAAGAACACAATTAAAAAAAAGTGGAGATATCAATGTGACAAGAAATAAAGGTTAAGAACCTTTAGTACAATTAACATATATATTTAATTTGAACTATAGTATGAATATAACTTTCCATATTTTAATTTTAACCATAAATTTCATGACAGAATTTTCAGGAGAAATAATGCTTTCTAAGCAAGACCCTATGTATTAAAACTATGTCAAGATTAATGAGCCACATATACAATTGCAAAAAAAAATTCTACCACCACCTACTGCATGCACTATTTTACAATTGACCTGATTGTAGATCCATTAAGAAATATGGGTTCTGTACGTTTTCTTATTAAACCCATGTTTGTCTATCATTAATATAAACTATTGTTTACTACAGTAAGATTCTCCACCAAACATTCACCCAATAAAATATTCTACACACAAATCAATAAAGTTACTTTAAATTTCAACTATATATTCTTCAAAAAATACTATTCATTACTCCATTTTCAACCCAATAATGAGTGACAAACAAGCCCTAATAATAACAATAATAGTGATTTTGTGATCTATGCATACTCTTATTCACTCTTCACAATTAATAAATGAAATGAAATAGTATTTTTCCATTGTCATTTAGCAAGTTGTGCATACTTAAATAAATTTTCGAGCAGTAAAAAACAAGGAAGGTTATAAATAGCTTATTTATTATTTTTTTTATTAATTACTATGGATAACTCTATTATTCTATCGATCATTGCGTAACAAAATCAAATTCTCTCTCAATACCGTGTTGACCTATAAACAATCATGAATATTTATGAGATAAGATCCTTCCGAATGGGAATCTCTTATGATAATCATCCATGCTTGAATGGACACGCATGTAAGAAGGAAGTTTGAGCTTGATGCAAATGACTAAAATATTGTTTGCTACTTTTATGTAATTTATACATTATCTATACAAAAGATAAAAATAATTATACAAATGAATTATAAATTTAACATGTACACATTATTTTTCAATGCTTACATTTTTGCCACGTGATATAAATCAAAAAGCAAAATTGATGTTGCTAAGCATTATCTATACTTTTTTTAGTGACTGCCATGTGTCATGCCGACATGGATTGAAGCATTTCCAATTCTTACATCCTAATTAATGAACAAATATCATAATTGGTAAAACCAATATTTGTGTCTAAAAAGAACAATACTACAAGTATAGACAAATTGCACAAATGATTTTACAGAATGTTATATGGCAACATTTAATTAAATTTTGGACAAGAAACAAAGTTAAAACTTAAAACAGTCAATCAGATGCTGTGATCTCTGCACCTGTAAAATTGTATGTGCTGTTTATCTATATAAGTATTATTTCTTGTCTAAAATTTTCTCAGTAAATAAAATAATCTTGTTGGGTCGTATAACATGATATTTAGTTGAATTATACTATTTAGCACCAATTGTGTTACAATATTAGGTGGCACTAAGTATCATTAAATAAAAGATACAATTAAATGAATCATATAATTATACATTTAATTGAATTTATCAGATAATGTCACATAAACTGGTATTCCAGCACCATATGTGCTGATAGTATTATTGTATTCAATTAGTTATTTATTTTATGCTTTTAACCGTTTATTAGATATTTGTTTACTATTGTTCACTACTTATTATCGTGCTTAAATCGCTAATGAAAAGGAAAGGAAAAAAATTGAACCACAAGGATTTTGACATTAATGGAGCTTCTCTTTATGCTATATTCTTTTGAATGCGTTGTTTGTAAGTAAAACACTAAAAGATCATTAATTGTCCATATACATCCTTTGATACATTAGATACTATTGTTGTTGGCATTGTTGTTCGCGTAAAACTATGTATCTCTGATCTTTTTTTTTTTTTTTTTCAAAATCAGCTTCTTAAAGTAACATTGGTTTGGAAATTATAAAAGTAAAAATTGATATGTTTGTAAAGATGTATTAAATGACGTGATTAGAGGTTTTTTTTTTTTTATATATGGATGTTATTAGAGTTTTGACTATACTTCAAAACGTATTTGTCGTAAGACGATATTTGGTTCTGCAATTGATTTCTTGGCAAAGATATAGTTATGCATCTCATTCACTAATAAATACATCCTATTATGTCAAGCAACCCTAAGGCTCTAAAGCAGAGAAAAATCCATCTTATGGATTAATTGGAAGGTAGGGGCCTTCTCCTTTTGAAGAAATAATCTTCATCCTTGTACGTTATAGGGATGTTTTTTTTTTTTTTTCTAAACATTCATTCAGTGCGTGCATGCGTGCATGTGGGTGGGTTGGGAGGAGGTGGGGTGGGGACATCTAAAAATAAATTGTTATTTAATTTGTGATTTAGATAATTAACAATAAATTTTGCTACTTGTACATAAAAAAATGTACATAATGTATTACATAATATGATGCGTAGGGAAAATATTGGATGAAAAAGTTGATTATATTTTAAACTGACAAATGTTAAAGTGTCATGTAGCATTATTTAATCCATTATACAAATCTTAATATACATATGGCAAGATCCATTAACAATATGTAGACAGCAGAAAGTTTCTTCTAATGGAATATGATTAATAACAAATTGTAAGAAGTGGCATCTCATCATATTCTGGATTACGAATTCATATTTGATACTTTGAATGGAACCAAAATTATAAAGATTACTATCAAATTCAATTTATCCATGTACATCCAATTTGTCTAATAAAAAATCCTTCTAGAATGTGATTCTAACTATATATTTAGCCTCTCTATGGCTACCATTTTGTGAAGATTTTAATCAATATTTTGAACGTTAGACAAAACGGTGGGTTCCATTTCTGCAGTCGTTATTTATTGCACAAACCACCAATACCAGAAATGCCGACGTTTGCAGAATAAGAAATTAAATGTTGAAGGGCACATTGGTCGTATTAGTTAATTCAATCAACTGCTGCAGCCACCTTCACCGACAAATTAATGTATAACAGAAACAAGATGAAATAAAACCTTATCTCAAATCTCGCCGAAAGAAGCGCTTTGTGATTTCATTCTCTATTTCAAACTCCAACGTTTAAATAAGTTTGATTCTTTGTTGAATTATGAAAACCACTTTTTTAATCTTTTATCGAGAATCTAGCGCAAATATTTCCTACATCTTTACTTCAGCGCACAAGCGATTCCTAATGTTTATTTCTTGGCACTAACGTTACTAATCTACGTGCTTGGTGCGAAAATGATATTTTTATGTAAAAAGACCAATATACCCTTCATTTTAATAAGGAAAATTGCATTTGGATCCCTAACCTTTTCCAAATGTACAAAAGGGTCCAGTACCTTTATTTTTTATAATAAAAAAATTAAAGAAAACTAACGAGTTATTTTTACGAAAACTAAAATGAAATAACTTATTTTTAAGCTCATACTTAATTAAATAGTGTGTTAATCAACCTTGTGTCACGAACTTGATCCTCAAATACATTTATTTAATTTAGTTATTTGTTTATTGAATACGTGCATCAAAGTATTAATTTATCTTTTCATTATCATTCAATAAAGAAGTAAAAAACATAATTCTTATATTAATTTTTTTATCAGTACTTTATGTTAACAGAAAACACAATAAGAATGGTTGAACGTCATAAAATTAATACATCATTTTTAATTTATTTATCATAATTTTTATTCAAGTTTTTTTTTTTTAACATCATAAAGCAATTACATACAATTAAAACACAATCATTTCATTTTTTTCTCTTCTAAAATATTTAATTGAAACGACTTTAATGATATATTTATTGTGCTAAATTAAAATTGTTAAATAAAGGTGTGAGACCCAAATGTACTTTTTCCAAAGGTTAAGGACCTAGCTGCAATTTTTCCAATTGAAATTAAAGATATATTGGTCTCTTTTTATTTATATAAAGAGGGACCTAGTATGCACAAAACAATATATTAGGGATGTCTATGTCATGAATTAGACGTTACGGACCATTTCGGCGCCAAATCCCCTATTTTTTCCCCTTATATGGAACCACTAAGTATTCTAATCTAATATAATTATCTTCAATAATTGTATAGCATCTTTGCTAGGGGTTTATTAGACAATACTAAATAATATTATTTAAAAAAGCTAAAAATACTTGTTACAGAAATCATATTTAATTAATTGTTTTTTGTTAATTGACGCTGCGCGAAACAAGATATTCGAACAAAAACATTAAGAATACAATTTTTGGAATCCATCAAATTATGAGACAATAAACTCACGAAATTTTATTAATGTAAGATGATGAAAAACAATGAATTAATCATTTATTTATAAGGATTTACATGAAAACATAATTTAAACAAATTAAAAATGAAAAGAATTAAAAATAGCACTAAATGACAAAAAAAGCACTAAATTTTCAAATGCAATTTTCAAGTTATAAAAGAATTTGAATGGCCAAAATTCATATCATATAATGGCAAAGCGGTGAGTTCTGTTGATCTCGTCGTTCTCCTTTCAGAATGGTATTATAAATTCAATCGGAGTTCGACTACCTTACTTGCACTATTATCTTTTTTTTTCTTTTCGATCTAACACACTTGCACTATTGTCTTTTTTTCTTTTCGATCTAATTTTTCTTCAATCCATTTAATCATCTGTTCTACATCATGCACTATATATTTTGAACGAACAAAATACAACTCAAATTCTTCACGGCACCAGAAATTAGCCCCACATTTGTGTATATATATGTGTCTCATCCCCCTCCACTTAGTTCTCATCCATTAAGAA
>CAIGRN010048875.1:0-16434 GCA_903798345.1 Fraxinus anomala
AAAACTGCAAGTCTGCAACCATTCTTTCATGCTTACATTATATAGTTTTTTCATCCTTATATTTTTATTACTTGGATTCCTGGATAGACTTAAGATTGAAGAAAGTTTTTAAGGACTGTGCGCTCGTATGCTCTTAATTGGTTAGCATTTGCCAGACTGAAAATATGGCCTAGTGGCAAATGCTAACCAGTTTTATTAAGATTGCTACATTTTACAGTTTGCAAAATCACTGGCTCTCCATGTATCACTATCTCTTCGTACTCGAAAGGGATCTTTTCTTCTTCCTATTGCTTCATTATTGCACTATTTCTCTTTATTAGATTTTTTTATCCGTCATGAGACAAACACTGTAGCTCATGTTTTGGCAAGATTTTCTATAAAAGAACTTTTCTAATTTGGAATGGCTTCCAAGGTTTCCAAATTTCATCTTTGAGATTCTAGATTATTTTGTTTGATTCAAATGAAAGTTAACTTTTGTTGCCTTTAGAAAGAGTTTTCGACTACGAAACATAGTAATGTTATTCATCAGCATGGTCTTTATGTGTCAAATTTCATATAGGTAAATCTTTTAGTTGAACTGATATCCAGAAATTTAAAATCAGTAAGTCAACGGTGAGTAAATAATATTTTTACTTTGTAGGTATACCCATGTACCTCAAATTCCAGTGTTTCCTCATCTTTACTTCTATCGTTTAACACCCTCGTATTTTTAATTTTTATGCAGTAAAACCACTCCATTGAAAAATATTTAATTACCCTTGGTCAAACAGAAAAAAAAACCAAAGAAAATTTAAAAGAACAAAGAGAGGAAAAAACCTTCACTTTCCATCCAAGTAACAGTCTGGTGAACGTTCAGCAAAATAAATCAACCTTTGAGGTGTCCTCAGCTGTTTAAATTTGATAAAATACCTTGAATTAACCAAAAAAAGGTCATATAAGATTGAACCTGTACTACTATTGTCATCAAATTATTTCACATGTACAATGTACTTCAACTTTACTTCCATCCACAATACACATTACAAGCTGCCCAAACGAATAAACCAACATGTATTTTTTCATCAGATTTTACCCCTTTTAAGTCAGAAATTTACAAGTTCAACCTATCAAATCTGGCATCCGAACTGCAAAAATTTCCGTTCTTGGAACGACAGGTTCAACCCTCCATGCAGCTAGTCTTTGAGGATGAACAACAAGATATTGGTTGGCAATTTATCGTCTGTTCAGCACAGATGAAACAGCATTACATTCTGAAAACACCATATTTTGTACTTTCAGGCTTGCGGTTCATGGATGCAGCAATGCAAAGGCCTAGGATTTTTCTTGTATCTGCTGGATCTATGACGCCGTCATCCCAAAGTCTGGCTGTGGAATAATATGCACTGCCTTCTCGCTCATATGCCTCCACAACTCTGGTCCGGAAAATTTCCTCCTCTTTCTTGCTCCACTATGAAGGATGTAACCAAAAAAGTATAGTCACAAAGTTTTCGTTTCCAAAAATGTTCGGTAAGTTATTTTTTTTCTCTCTTATATGTAAAAGAATTACTTGTTTTGGGAAGTGACTCTTACTAATTTCCAATGCAATCAAAACAAGTAACTTAAATTTATTTACTTTTATATGAGTGAACTTTCTCAGTCGCAATTTCAAAAAAGTCCTACCTGAGTTCCAGCCTTCTTCCGGTTTCCCCTTTCTATCTGAGCCAGCACCCCAGCAGCCTGAACAGGGCCACGAGAATTAACAACTGAGTATTGGATTTATTGAAAGTACACAGCAGCCAATTTGGCACTCAAAAGCTAATATTACTCTCACAATGCTGCCTCAATTTACTGCTATTATGATAAGCTGGAAATTTGGCGGAATAATACCACTGCTTGCAATAAACTAAGAATGCAAGAGATACTCGATAATTAGGACAAAAAGGTAAATGAGAATCCTCGCAATTTGAAATGACAAAGCTCGTCAAATCTTACCTTTTTAGTGGGGTTTCAAATGGCTGAAAATTTTTATACTCTTGCCCCTGTTTGAGCCCCATTCTCTAAAAACTCATTTTTTGCCCCTCATTTTTAACTATACATTTTCTTAATAAAATAATTTTATACGTAAACCCAAACCTTTTTCATTTTTAACGACACATTCTCCAAAAAAATCACTATTACAAAATTTATTTCCCAAAAACTGTGGTTCAAACAGAGCCTTAAGTCACTATACAAAACCAACTTCAAATTGTAAGATTCTGAGCGAGTGAAATTTGGGGAAATAAAATCCTGCTGTCGATCTAAATCTAGCCCAATCTAGTGATTTCAAACACATTGTAAGTGTGAAGATACCTGAACTCCCCCCATCACAGATATTCTGGCATTTGGCCAAAAGAACATGAAATCAGGGCTATATGCACGTCCACACATTGCATAGTTTCCTGCTCCAAAGCTTCCTCCAACAATAACTGTGATTTTGGGTACCTACACAGAATGCAATTGCAAGTAAAAATGCATAAAAATTTAACTTGCAAGGTTTTCTTCATTTTCTGGGGTGGGAAATAGTGCACTTGAGACATCTGATTGATGTATAATCATGGACGTAGATGCTCGTAACTTAAGAGAACAAAGACGACTCAAAGTTGTAATAAGCAAATAACCTTTGCACAAGAAACTGCCATCACCATTTTAGCACCAGATTTTGCTATACCATTGGCCTCAGATTTTGAGCCAACCTGCAATTTTGTCAAGCAAAATATCATCAAAATTCACAGGCATCAACTTTTAATCTTTGAACGGAAATAACCCCTAAACCGAATGCAATCTGAATATGTCACTGTAAATTCATCGTCTATCAAGAAGCTGACACCAAATCGAGTAATAGTGTTCCAAATTTCTCCCGTAAACATGAGTTCTAAAGTTTAATTCCTCGAAGTAGAATATACAAACTTCACTGGTAATTATTGGGTAAATACGTGAAGAAAACTCGTACTCTCGTTCTCCAACTTGAACTGTGTGTCCTAGAAAGCATTGAATTGCGAATGAGCTATCAGTTAACTACTAGAATAATTCAAATTATTTAAACCCTTATCCAATCATTTTTAAACTATGTCAAACTTGACCAGCAAGGTGTCTAGTTACCTGCTGATTCTGAAACTAATTCACACAGCCATGGAAAATATGCATCGAATTACTGCGATTTAGGAAGAAAAGTAATACTGCATACCATAAATCCCGTGATGTTCTGGAGAAAGATCAATGGGATGTTACGTTGAGTGCATAATTCGATAAAGTGAGCTCCTTTTAAAGCAGATTCATTAAATAATATACCATTGTTTCCAAGAATCCCAACAGGTTGCCCAAGAATTCTTGCGAAACCTGTTACAAGTGTCTGTTCATGACAAAAGAGAGGGATAAATAAGAAAAACCAAACACCAAAAAACATATATGAGCAGAGAAATAGAGTTGAAAGATAAGAAAACCTCACAGTGCCATACAATTTCTTGAATTCATCAAATTCACTTCCATCTACAATGCGAGCTATAATAGATCGGATGTCTAACGACTGCTTGAGGTCTGTTGGTGCAATAGAACGAAGTTCTTCCACATCATACAATGGCTCTTTGTAATCAGATACCAGATGATCATTTACACCCCCAGCCATGTGCAAATTCTTAATTATATTCCTCCCTATAGCAAGTGCATGCAGTTCATCTGCAAGATAGAGACAACTTCAAAAATGCCACAAATAATTGTTGCAAAGCAATAGGCTTAAAACCAAGTTTATCAACAAAATGCACAGATAAATAAGTTTGCTTCGTAATTGCCACTCCATTGCAAAATATATAAGTTTTACCTTGGGCAAAATAGTCTGAAACACCTGAAATCCTACAATGCACAGTTGCACCCCCCAAGTCTTCTGCAGAAACCTCTTCTCCTGTAGCAGCCTATAAAACATCAATTAAAGCTTTTATTAAATTTAATTAAATGAATGAACACATGAAAGTCTTAGTTCTAGAAGATACTTAAAAATGAAGATACAAGATGCACAGTAACAACTAGAATGGGATGAGGAGTAAATTCAAAGATTACAACATGAATCATTTTCAAATACGAGTAGATCTCAATTAACCTTCACAAGTGGAGGTCCAGCAAGAAAGATGGTTCCATTTCCTTTGACCATTACACTTTCATCCGCCATTGCAGGTATGTAAGCCCCACCAGCTGTGCAAGAACCTAGTACCAGTGCAATTTGAGGAATGCCTTCTGCGGACATCAGTGCTTGATTGTAGAAAATTCTCCCAAAATTTTCCTTGTCAGGAAAGACCTCAGCTTGCTTTGGAAGGAAAGCACCTCCACTGTCCACAAGATACATGCAGGGCAGTCTGCATTTAGCTGCAATCTCTTGTGCCCTTAGGTGTTTCTTGACAGTGATGGGATAATACGTTCCACCCTTTACAGTGGGGTCATTTGCCACAAGCATGCAGAGTTTTCCATGCACAGGTCCAATTCCAGTAATTATTCCACCAGATGGCAAAGGCTCTTCATATAATTCAAGGCCAGCAAGCTGAGTTCACCAAAACATTAATTCAAGTGGAGTACAGTGTAATACTGAGTCAATATTTAGTATCATTTCAAAGTAAAGAGTCATTTTGTTCAATTAATTGATAAATAAAACTTGCATTAATCTAAATAACCCACCCCACCATCAACAACAACAACCAGTTAAGCCTTATAACCAATAAACTCATGTCTGAGAATTCTTTGTTGCGGTCAGTTTGATTTAATCTAATTTAAGAATCCAGTGAAATTAAATCTTTTACAACCTCGTCAAGCCGTGTTAATTTTGGTTTGTTTCCCTCTTCTTATGTATCCTGCCGGGATCACATCAACTTTAGGACAGGAGTTTCTTTAAATTATGCAAGACATGCTCCAAGTAGCCCCCAACTACTTCAACTGTCAGTCATTTTATTTACCTCCATGAAATATTACCTACCACCAATTTGCATGAATCCTTGTTTCCTATTTTTTCTGTTCTAGTACGAGAATGTGTCATTCTAACATCCTCTTTTATGTTCTATTCATTCTAAAATCCAAAACTCAATACAAAAAACATGATTGGTCTGATAGCTGTTGTTCAAAAATTCCCATTCATCTAACTCGCACCCTCATCTTAAAAAAACATGCTCTCATAGTCCACCATCTGAGTCTAAAAACAGACATTCTTTGAGGATAAAACAGAAGAAAATGAAAATTGACTATTGCTTATATTGATGTTAAGGCTACACTCCAATATCTAGGATCAATTCATCTAGAAATAATGGATACGTGAAGACTGGTTGATTATGAGAAGATTGTATTAAGTCTGATTGACCAAGATTGATACACACACTAATCATATTAATGAGTATGAAGCTAACTTTGATCTTACAATATGAACAAAGATACCCAATATGGTGTCAGCAACGCCAAAAATGGAACATAATAATGTAATTCTTTTCCTAATGTATTTCCATGCCAATGTAATTCTCCATTCCTTAGGTTTCCACTATCTGCAACCTATGATGCATGCACTCTCCTACTATGGTGCAGTGTCCTACAGGTGTCCTCTGGCAATCAAGACATGTATTTAACAAACCATGTGCCCTTATACCATTTTTTTATATATATTTTTTAAATTACTGCTGCTCAAGGGATACTTTCTAGACATTCCTTGAGCAAGTGATGTCCTATATAAAAAATAATAATAAAGATATGACACATGAATTTAAATCAACTTGTCTCTATTTAATTTAACAAAAGGGAATCTGAGAAACAGTTACAATCCGAGTGAAAAATAACCTGGGAAAGCTCAAGAANACACATGAATTTAAATCAACTTGTCTCTATTTAATTTAACAAAAGGGAATCTGAGAAACAGTTACAATCCGAGTGAAAAATAACCTGGGAAAGCTCAAGAAATGAAGAACCGGGATCAATCAAGCAATCAATTCTCTCCCTAGGAAGGAGCTTGTTCCTACTCCTGTTCCTCTTCACAGCCTCAGGTCCTCCACCCTTCATAACCTTTCGCGACAAAACCAAAATGCCAGTTAAATAAGAAAAAAAAAATCCAATGATACAAGTACAAACAAGCACAATCTATGATATACACACAGATAAAGACAAGGAGAAAGAGCTGCGATACCTGATGAATGTGCGAGTGCAGTTGGGAAATGAGTCCTTCCATAACCTTGCAGTTGCTGGCGAAGGATTCGGAACCCCGGTCGATGGTGTCGGGTAGGACCCCTAAACAGAAGTTCCGGGTCGGAGTCAATCGGCTCGGAGCTGAAGCCGATGATGAAATTCTTCTAGCTAAGGTTCCAATCATTCTTCTCTCCTCTAGTTCCTCACTCTACTTCTCCCTAAATCGCTTCGGCAGCAGTACCTAACTCATCCTAGCTGTAATCTATATCCACACTGTTCAAGGCCACCATGGGCCACGGCTTGATAAATTTTAAAAAAATATTTTTTTATTTTATTTTTACGAAGAAAAATTAAAATATTCTAGAAGGGTAAATTATTACAGCTACCATCTCCAATATTTGGCCTTAATGCAATCTTGTCCTCGACCTTTTCTCTGTAACAATTCAAACCTCATGGAATCGAACCCTTCCCTCAAATAGATGAATGGAATCTAGTTATTATCAACAAATTACACTTATTCGAAAATGTAATTATTTTTGAACTTTTAAAAGTAGTCGAATTGGTCGATTATGATTCCATGATATAATTCAAATACACACCATCTCTGTTATTTTATTTTTCACAAATTCGTTGAAAATCATTCGTGTGTAAATGTTCTATTTAATTCTTCATAAACCAATTTGTGCTTTTCTCTTTATTTTCTTCAACTAATGGGAAAAATAAAAACACAAAGGTTTTATTTGAGTTCCTTTTTATGAAAAATATATGCTTAAAAAGTAGAGTAATTTTTTGAATTCACGTACAAATTATTTTATTGAGATAACGTATGATTAAAAATAAATTTGTTAAAAAAGAAAAGAAGTCTTAAAGAATAAAACTGGAAGAGGGTGTTAAATTTTCTTTAAAATTATTACAGAAGAGGTGCCATCAGTCCTATAAAAGAAAATATTCCTACACTAGCTCCTGTTTGAACTACATTATTTTTTCATTATCATTATTCTATTCATTTTTAATCACACATTCTTCAATAAAATAATATTTTTCATGACGTCAATAAATTTTCCTTCTTTTTCAACCACACATTCTCCATCAATCTACAGTTCCAAAATACATTCTTTCAAAATAATGTGGTTCAAATACACCCGTAAATGTTCCATCAAGCATGGAAAATAAAAAAAATTCTCATATCTTCATCTTTTCTTGGAGAAAAAAGGGGGATTCTAACATTTTTCTCATTTTCTTTTCATGTGCAAAATTAGAGGAGCAAGGAATCGAATCCTTGAAATTGATTATGGAACCAAGCATATAGAACCCATAATAGACACTAAGATACGCTTGGAATGGTGGCAGACATATCTTAGTGCTAATAATATTCTAAATTATTAATGTGCAAAAATGTTTTAACTTGCCATCCTACAAGTAATCAATACTCCAATTAACGCATCTAAGGCAGATATCAGAAGAACTCGAAGGTCAAATGAGAAGCAAGTAGATATCAAACAACCCCAATTCTCATAATACAATAATGGTTCTATAATTTTACAGCATTACACTTTGCTTCTTTACATAAAACTACCTACATTATGTATATAATGAGATCTGAATCAGATCACAATACACCATCCAATCCTATTCACTAATGGCGAGACAATTAACTCTACCAAGGCCCCGTCACTGTCCTTCTCAAGCATATTCTTTTACCTCCCCGTCGCATATTTGTTGATTCTGATACCTGTAACATGACAAATATAAACAAACTAGATCTACAGGTGAGGAAGAAGAACACAAAATGGGCTCTACTCGACTGGGTTTCAGAATGCAGCTATGTTTCTTTTTCAACTAGACTTATTTCAGAAAGATAATTTGAACTCTTCGATTTAACAAGTATAATGAATAGCAGCAATGTCATTAGTCCAGAGCATACATTTAATTGAAGAAAAATATAATGCTCAACTTTTTCGCTCATATAAGTTAGTGCCTATTTACTGTGGAACTTACTCTCGTTCAACAGTTTTTTTTGTTACTGTCAAGACCTTTCATACTATAAAGGAGATGCGAATGCAGGGAATTGTAGCAGTCAAAAAAGTTTTGTACCTGATTTTTCTGCATCTCCATATATTCTGCCTACAGAAATATGTGAATACAGCAAGAACTTTTGTCAAAATTGCGAATTTCCAGTATCATCTTGTAAATTG
Organism: Fraxinus anomala; assembly: GCA_903798345.1. Lineage (NCBI taxonomy): Eukaryota > Viridiplantae > Streptophyta > Magnoliopsida > Lamiales > Oleaceae > Fraxinus > Fraxinus anomala. The sequence continues at coordinate 8,355 of CAIGRN010048875.1, forward strand.
TAAACTGACTGCCCAAATGGACCTACCTGTTTTTTCCGCAACTCTTGGTTCATTTCTCTGAGCTTTGCTACTTCTGCTTCCAATTCCAAGGTATATGCCTGCCATTCCATTCATATTTAAAATGTTATTAATCAAGAATATGTAGTAAACTGGACATGTCAACCATGTGCAGGATAAACATAAATAGTCCCGTAGTTATGAACCAGAACAGATGCAAACGCCACATACCAAGGTAAGTAGTAAAACGTATCTAAATATTCTCCTGTATAATTTTCTCATGTCATCAGGTCACTTTAATATCAAACTCAGTCATGCTATTTCATGCATTAGTAAAGTTATTCAAGCACAAAAGATGTGTGTGATTATATGTCAATATTAACATGCATTAATCTCTCAGAAATCAGTATATCAATCTGGTGCTACACGTCTATCATGAAGTGGTTGCAAACTCGTGGAACAAACTAACTAGTCCATAAAATATTCCCCAGTCAATTTAATCAAGCTGTATTGATCTATAAGTACTGTAGTAACGTTTAATAAATATCCCCGATAAAGATTTTTAAAAGGTCATTATATGACGGAGCCAAAATGCAAATAATGATTTTCTGTCCTATAATGGAGAAGTCCATCCAGTATATGGGGTGCAGCAAAAGGATCTGCAATCCCAAGATGGTTTCAAAAATCAGAGATGGTAAACCTTCAATGTTAGTCTCTCATTATCAAGTTTATAAGACAAGCCATATAGGCATCTTTTAACTGAACCTTGAATTATGGATAGTGGTATGTTCTCACCCCGCTACCAAGGAAGAAGGAATGAACCTTCATGGGCCACAAGAACCATAAACCATTTTCATATAATTTTGTGAGCGGTATAAAGGAATACAGAAGTACAGATGGAGGGTTGTAAATTCACCTGCTTCCGAGCCCGTGACCTTGCAGCAGACTCTCTGTTTTTTATCATTCTCCTACGCCTTCTCTCCACTACTTTCTCTAAGGAATTAGATGATCTCCTTCCTCGACCACCTTCACGAAATGCATAAGGAGAAGGGGACAGTGAAGATGTATCTACATCACTCTTAGCAATTGTATCTGAAGGTAGATGATTTCCAGGAGATCCTCCTGCAACTGTCGTGCCCCCATTGCGTGATGCCCCCATGACCACTGCTCCACCTTGAATTAGAGTATTATTCAAAGGATTTGATATTCCAGCAACTGGACCTTTTGCGCCTGGGCTAGCATGTTTTCCAGTGTTACCAAGTTGCATAGGAGATGAAAATGTCACTATTGTTTGTTTGGGAAAAAGAGGCTGAGTCTGTGGCTGCCTAGGTTGTTGCTCAAGAGATATAACAGCACCCATATTCTTCTCTAAGGCTCGTGAATTATGGACTACATTGTTGTTCTCGTCAAGTTGATTACCCAACACACCTTGGTTACGCGGTTGCTGTTGAAATCCTATAGTTGAACCATTATTGAAACCACTTGGCCGAGGTAAACTGCCATATATTCCATTGTTATTTGCTGGCCAAGAAGGCTGAATATCTTCTCTAACCACCCCTGCTCTTACCAGGAACTCTTCTAATGTCATTTCACGCAAAGTCGGCTGCCTCACCTCAAAATTTGATCCCCCACCACCACTTCCATCTTTTGTACCAACAGTTTCTTTGAGTACGTCTCTCCACACTTCATCAACAGTTTTCTGACTTAATGTACGTGGCAATGTTAGAGAACCTTGCCTCTGCAAATTTCCACCCATGTCCATCCCATCTACCCCTCCAGGACAAGAAGACATGGCTTGAGTCTCTTCAGCTGTCCAAATGCTTTTCAAAAGGTCTTCCATGTTCATAGATCCAAAGTCCTTTCCAGGTCCAGCCAAGGTGTTCTGGAACTCATCAAAAGTCAAGGAATATACGGACGATTGTCGAGCCAATGGATAATTACCCACTGGTGTCCCCCTGCTGCCATCCGGCTGCACCGTGTCCCCAAAATTCTTGAAGTTCATGTATGACCCCATTATAGAAGATTGTCAAGCAGAGCTACAAGCTGACCAAATATTATAGTTACTATTTAGCAACGGAATAGATTATCAACTATCAAGGCCGTATATACCCATGTAATTCAAGCAAAGAGAACAAATAGAATTCTGTGTTCCCCTTTCCCAGCTTTCATTTAATTCTTTTTTCCTCAAAAATGTGACCATGAGCAACCAAACTATGGAAGAATAACAGGGCCAATTAAAATTAAAAGTTGGACGTGAAGGAAGTTAAAAACTCAAAGTAGATCTTACTTTAAAGTACTTAAAATGATAGAGAAAACTCAATACATAGCTTTAAAGTGAAAAAAGAGCAAAGAACGCCCTGGTTGTTTGGTACATGTATATAATAATATTGATCTCCACTATTCAGATCTATAATTCAATATGGATAAAAATAAAATAAAAGCAATACAACTTTCATAAACAATCTAAGAACTATACTCTCCCACTAGTCAATATACAACCAATCATTTTACATATATGCATATAGTAGCGTGTCATTCCATGCAGTGAAGAAAGGTGACTCAGTCCATTTTTTTCTCCTTGGCGTTTTTCTTTTCCCAGATTTCATTTGCAGATCCATAAATAACAATATCAATTCAGGAAAATCAAACAAAAAATTTGAATCAAAACACTACATGGCTACACCCCAAATTATATCTCTCCGTGTGCATAACTGGATAATTCAGTCAACGATAGTTCAGAAAACTAAAACACTACACCCAAATTACAATTAATTCTCATTGTTTCCTAGATCACCCAATTCAACAAACTCTAAACTCGGGTGATAGTTGTAAAAAGGAGAAAATCAGTTATTCATTTGCAGAAAGTACAATGAACGAAGAGAGGGAAAAATAACTAAAATTTGACAACACAGCGACGAATTTACCCTCGTAGAGAGATCGTGTCGTTTCCTTCTTCTTCGCCGGCTAATGTTCGCTGGGGGCGACAAGTGTCTTCTGCCCTTTCCCACACGAGTCCTCACATTTAAAGCATCAGCCCTTTCTGATTTATCTTCTTTATTTTTTTTCTTCAATTTTTTTATTACGCGGACGGTGTAATTCTGAGAAACGTGGACCAATCAGACTGAAGTCTTGTTCTTTATGTGATGTATAACCAATGAGAACGTGTAACGTGGGGATATCTAAACCGTGTGTCATGCAAGGATATAGGGGCAGATGGCGGGTTCTAATTGGGGGATAGTTGGGAATACGGAGAATGTGATGGAGAGTGAGTGGGCGAGTGGTGCACTATGGGGTGGGTAAGATGGTGTCTTATCTAGGTAAAATTCTTTATAGGGTGCGCCCAATAAATTGCTGGTCAATTTTAGTCTAGACGTGATTGGCACTGGCACATAAGGGCTAGTGATAAACCATAAATAAAGTTTTTGCATAAACTTTACATTATTGAAGAAAGTGTGGCCTATAAAGTTTTTTTTTGCTTTTTTATTAATGTAGTTTACCTTGTCTAGTGTAGTATAAAAGAGTCATTAATGCTAATCAAACGTCCCTATAATTTTACGCAAAAACTCAAAAAATTTTCCTATATCTTAAATGTGCATTCTCTACAAAATTATTATTCCAAAATATATTTTCCCAAAAAAATATATATATAGTGCTCAAACAAGGGTTTATTATCTTTTTGCTTCTTTTCGAAAGGGGTTGTAGATTAGAAGTGGAGAACGATTCAGCAGTTATTCCCCCAATTTTAATCAAAGTGTGAATTCCATATTAACAGCCTAAAAGAAATTTTGAAATTGCTGCTTTTATTATTGCATTTTGTCGAAAATCCTTGTGGTATGAAGCTAAATCATTATTCTATGGGCGTAGTAGCTAACATGAGACTGAAAATCTCATAAATGTGGAGTGTGTAGTTGCTAAAACCACTATGATACTCTGATAAGATGGTATTGAGTTCCAAGATAAAGATTTGGACTGATTTTAGCTGAGACCCCATTGATGAGAATTAAAATCTAAATTTTGATCAAATCAAAGTCAACAATTAATTTTAGCAACATATTTCATAGGATACACAATTTTTCAACCACACATTTCATCAATTTTTATCGAAATTTGATAAAAAAATTTATTTTATTCCCCCACCCAAATAGGGGCTAAATATCATATATCGCGAATCCTTGCACAATTATTTAGTCCAATATTTATATATAAAAGTAAGTATATTATCATCAAGGGGTGGTCCTGTCTTGTCCACACTTTTGGAGAGGTTGTCAGGGTCTTAAATGCCACTATAGTGAGTAACGTTAGTAAAATTTATATCATAGCATTAATTTCACTTTTGCTCGAGTAGGTATGTCAATGGAAGTATTTGAGCAATTCGGCTCACCAACTGTTTGGTGGTGTGAGATCAATGCTTGACATAATGTCCGCAAGTCATTTGGAGTTTCAACATTTGACATCGGTTATCGAATAGACATGCTTGTTGCATGATCGGTAGATCAACAATGATAGTCTCAGTGTTCAATTAAAAAAAAAATAAGTATATTTAGTAACCTCTTGTGAACTCGTATCGAGGTAAAAGTCCACACGAGTTAGCAATGTTAAACACGAATATAATGCGGCCTACTATTGCTGAACTTTGATTTGTTTTTTGTAACATTGTATGTATTTCAATCATGCATTGAGCACATTGGATTTGAAGCAAACAAAGTCTACACACTTTATCGCTAGCAATAAGGGTTGCTAAATCAACTTCCACGATTGCCCAACCTCACTTGATTAAGACCAATGAGAATTGCACATTCTTGAAATAGTCAAGTATATTAAATCTCGTCTAGTCAATCTACAACATTAATTTTTATTTATCACTACATTTTTTGTACCAATTTTTTTCCGAAATTTCATTATCATTATATGTATATTTTAAATATTTTAAAATTGTTAATTAATATTGCATAATCATCTTTTTTAATAATATACTACGAATTATCTCATTCAATCTATAAGATCCTATATGTTTTTTTTTTTTTCTCTATTCCTAGTTATCTAATATGATATTTCCATAATTTGTGGGAGTATTTCATGCTAATTAAAAATAATAATAATAATAATAAAATTATTTAAACTTATTATTTTATGTTGTTTCTCTGTCTTTATTAACATACACATCACAGGCATTTGCAACTACACTCAAAAGTTAGGACTAAACTAACTTATTTATCCATGTATGTTACTCTGAATTATCACCATTTATTGTGAACAAATTATGACACCAAATGTTAATCTGATTTATTAAACTAAATCGTAAAATCTTGCTTGAAATATCAGTTATTTACATCTACCTCGACGTCGTTGTACCTTATTGCTAATTCAATTGTTTTTAAAAATTAGAATTCTCGAATTGTTATTCAAGATTGATAATTTTTTTGAATTTGAATTTTGCATCTTCCCTTTCTTGGTTTGATATGAACTCATGATATATGTGTAAAGAACCCTTTCTTGGTTTGATATGAACTCTCATGATTTACAACCAAAATATAACAATAATTGGATTAATTGTTTATTACTTTCATTGCAACTACAATAAGGTCACTTCACTTAAATTTGCAACAATTTGATCATTCCATTTCACTTCAATTTAATTGCAATTAATCACTATCTTTGAGTTCCATCGACCTACATAACAGAATATACATAGCTTAAGCTTATGTTTGGCTCATATTTATGGACATTCAAATAACTCGTTATTCTCAATCTATACACTTATCTATATCTATTTATAAATACAATCGTTTTATAATCACTTTCCAAACATGTTCTTTGCTGACCATTGAACTAATGTCTATGGACGTGGTCATCCACGTGGACTTACTCGCCACATTAGTCCAGTTAAAAAAAAAAAAAAAAAAGGATAATTTATTTTCACAATGAACTGACCACCACATGGCAACCATATATACCGGCATCACAAGGATCAAAGACTCAATCCAAGATTGCCCATATTTATTCTCTTATACATTCCCAAAAAACGACGTTGTAATGGTTGATACGTTGGGTTTTATGGAAGGAGATAATAGTGCGGTATACATGGGTCAATCTCAGATATTGGGCGAGGAAGAGAAATGAAGGTTATAATTGTGGAAAGATACCGAAAAGTAAGGGGTTGTTCTCTTCGTGTTTCAATTTTATATTTTAAGTTTTGAATTCATTTTGGGTTTTGGATTTTGAAATTGTTGAAAATGTGTTCTTTTTAGCATTTTGAAAACATCCAAAATACGTTTTGAAAATTTTGAGTTGATTATACTGTAAACACCCAAAACGACAAATTTGTCATGCTAAATTTTCTTTGTAAATTTTTAACTTGTTTTGAAAAATCGAAACAGAAAACGGCTTGAAAATGGTAAAGAGAACAGGTCCTAAGATTTTTAGAGAACGTGACGGCCAAGGTGGATTATGGGTTGTGAAGTTTTTTGTCACTTGTTGCAAAAGTTGTTGGCGAAGAGAGTGGAAGAAGAAAAAGGCGAGAAGATCAATTTGAAATAGGTGGTGGTGGTAGGTTTCACGGCAATGGACGAGGAGGTCAATGAGAATGAGTGATGGCGGCGACAATGGGGTCGATGAAGAAATTAAGGGCCTACTTGGAGTTTTGGAGTACTCATTATGGGCATTTATCAAAATATCGATTTTGGGCGTTCATAAGTAGTTCGATTTTTGATTATTTTTAGTCGTTATTTTTTCCAACATGTGCTTGGAAGTTTAATATTCAAAGTTTCTAATTTTTTTTTTAAATAATAAAATTACATATATGCCTCTTAGCGACTTTTCAATTTATAATTTCTTATATAAAATTTTTACTCATAAATGATATTTTACTCGTAAATAATTCTTTTCTGTAAGTTATTTTTTGAGCCCCATTTTTTAAAAATTCATTTTTACTCAAACTCATTTTCAACCGCACGTTCTGTCAATAAAAAAATTTGGACGTAAACCAAAATATTTTTCTTACTTTTTATTCGAACATTTTTCTAAAATCACTATTATAAAATAATCATGTTATGGTAACATAATACTTGACACAATGGTTGACATAATGTCACATAATATTTCATTATTGGACTGTTTTGAACACAATCACTTTATGTCAAAGTAGCATAACCCATTATGAAACTCATTTTCACCAAAAAAATTATTAGTGAATTTTTGTCCTATTAATAGTCATTTTACTTTATGATTCTGTACAAAAATGTTTAATTTTATCTTGTAAGTAATTTTTTATTTATAAGTAAGTTTTATAATGTTTATTAATTTAGAATTAAACTCAAAGAATATATACATGACAATGAATGCTAAATCATTTATATCACATAAATATAATTTAATTTTCAATTAAGAGAAAATTGGATGTTAATTAGTATACATAGACTTGAATAATGAACTACATTTTTTTTAATTTGAAATTCAAATTAATGATTATTAAATGAATGTAGATGTTAATTAATTGTTAATATGAGGGACGTAGACGTGAACGTGAATGTGAAATTTTAACTAATATTAATTAAATGAATGTAAATATTAATTAAATGAGAATTAATTATAGTATTTATTACATTTTTTAAATTAAATACATATAAAAATAATTAAATTGTAGTAGAGTAATAATAGTCTAAAAAAAAATAATTCTCACTTATTGTGATATTTAATATATTATAAATTATTAACCACTCGAATTGAAGAGCGCTACTGAATTACTAATATTGTAGATTCATATATTCATATATTTCATCCGTTCACATGTATGTACTATGAGTAGCCTGTTAGTTTTAACAGACATGTTAAATTGTTAACTAATTCGGTACGTAGATTGGCAAAATTCAGAGTAATTTAATGCAATTAAATTGAAGTAAAGCGACTTAGTTGCCACAAACTGAACTTCAATTCTAATTGCAGTTGGAGCGAAGTTGGATGACCGCCAATCAACCCAATTGAAATAATCACAATTTACCTGCACGATAATGATGACGTGTGGGGTGTTCCGACTATTTCGATCAAGGAATTTTACCTGTAAAATAAGGTCGGGGCTTTCTCCCCC
>CAIGRN010048882.1:0-12986 GCA_903798345.1 Fraxinus anomala
TTTCAATGTCAAATATGTAAAACTAAAGATTAAAAATTCATATTACAAGGTTCATCGTTCTCCTAGCACAAATAAATCTAGCATAACATGTAATGAAGAAGAAAGCAAAAGATATAAAGGTTGTTCATCACCCAAAAATTCTTGAATTCAATCTTGAATTTCTTGGACTTGATCTCGATTTGTTCTTTGCCTCTTGTTGCAATTAATTCTTCCTCTCATCATCCGTTTCGTACTCAACAATGTACACCTCAATATCCTCATAAGATTTAATCTCAAACTCCATTTTTGAGCAAACGATGAAGTTGAGAATTTCCTCTTTTTTGAATGCTACAATTTCGTTTCGCCCGTTATGATTAATTTCTCGATCTTTTTATGCTCATCTTTTTTAATTGCAATTTTCTCAAGTTCAACGTTCGTGTTCAAAACTTTTGGCAAATAAACAATGACATCTTTATAGAGAGTCTTCTCATCTTGTTGTATTTGTAAGAAGTCTGGTCGACGTGATTCCCTCAATTGATGTCCATTAATAACCGGTAGAAGAAATAATCTCATAGGCAAATCAACCACATCAAATTGTGGTGAGAGAAATAATGCAACGACTTACCTAAGACAGTTTCATCAAGTTCACATTCTGCTTTTATATCTCATAATTGTTGTCCTATAATAAAATATCCTACAAGCATAACTCTCTCATCAATTTTTTAAGTTGCCAATTGTTGTTACCTTATGATAAAATCATATATGAACATTTTGTTGAAATCAACCATTGTTATCTTTTAACCTAGCTATTTTTATTCTTCTATATATATCCTGAAAAAGAGAGAGAATAAAAAACTAAAATGGAACGAAAATAATAATACAAGAATACAGGTAGAAGACAGAATAGTGCTAAGGTAATTAAAACCAAATTAAAACTCAATCCCCGACAGCAGCGCCAAAAATTTAATCACGAAAATATATTTCGAATTAAAATCACCGCAACTGTACGGTTCGTTAACAAGTAATAAAATGGATTCTAAGTCATAGTATCATCCCACAGAGATTGATTACTTCAATTTTAATTATCACGACTATATTTCTAGGATGCATTCTAACATATTCTAAAAGATTTTGGGAGCATAGAAGGATGTAAGAAATATGAAGATCGATTTCAAGACTTGAAAATTCAATTCAATCTTTATTTGGGTGGTGTCGATTTTTCAATATTTCTTTTGTTTTCTTTCTCAAAACATGATAGGCTAGTTTTCTTTGTGGTAGGAGAACGATGAACCTTGTAATATGAATTTTTCATCTTTAATTTTACATACTTGATATTGAAAACACGTTTTTAGATATTGAATGATTTATATGATTTTCTTTTCTCTATAATTATTGTGCACGGTAGTTTTGTGAATGTGGTGGCCTATTTTATGTATTCGAAAAAAAGGAAATGTGTTCGACATATATAAATTGTCATAAAGTCTAATAGGGGATAGAAACATACCGCTATGCTCTATGTGAATTTTTAAGTGTTCATAAAAATTTACCCATTCTTGTATATTCGCATATATTGTAGAAATATAGTCGGATCATATATGAGAGTATGTTTAATATTACTCGATAGAGATTGTTAAAATAAAATAGGAATATTGATTCGTCAAAATTCAATCATGTTTTCAAAGTGTAGACGAAGTTTAATAATCATTTTTAACCTTGATTCTACACTTTGACAATACGATTGAATTTTGATGAATCAATATTCTTATTTTATTTCGCAATCTCTCTCGAGTAATGTTAAACATACTCTCATTTATGATCCGACTATATTTTTATGACGGATGCGAACATAGAAATTTTTACAAAACTTAAAAATTCACATAGAGCATATCGGTATATTTCTATTCCCTATCGGACCCTCTAACAATTTATATATGTCGAACATATTTTGCTTTTTTCGAATACATAAAATAGGCCACCACATTTACAAAACTACAGTGCACAATAATTGTGTAGAAAAAAAAATCATATAAATCATTAAATATCCAAAAAGTGTTTTTATGTCAAGTATGTAAAACTAAAGATTAAAATTTCATATTACACGTTTCATCTTTCTCCTCACATAAAGAAAACTAGGACAACATTTTACGAGAAAGAAAACGAAAGAACTATTGAAGAATCGACATCACCCAAATAAAGTTTGAATTGAATATTGGAGTCTTAGAGTCGATCTTCGTATTTCTTACCTCCTTCTATGCTCTCAAAATCTTAGAATGTATTGTAATGTGTGTCACTACTTCTAGATGGCCCTAGTTTTTTATAAGACGTCACACAATTTGTTTCCATAAGAGTTGGAATAATATAAGGAAATCGAAATTTTTTCCGACTTAACCTGGGCTGTCGCCCAATAAGAAATGGGACGGCCGCCTAGGCATGTCAAACAGCCCCTGTAATTGAAGTTTAGGGCCGGGCGTATAACTGGGCGGTTGCCCAGTTATAAGAACTTCAAAACTTTTTCATTCAACCATTTTTTTATTCTTTCTTCCATTTTGATCATCTACATTAAATTACTTCGATTTTCGTGCTTCAAATTTTACTAAAATACATATTAATCCCCAAACTTCCATCCATTCGCCAATTGATCCTTTTTTCTTTTTCAATTGCTTTGAAACAGGTCCAAAACTAAAATAAGATAAAATTAACCCAAGTTAAGTAAAATTCAATACTAAAACGACACAAAAACTTAGTAATATGACCCGAATAAGTGCACATAATGCACTTGTCATCGGGGTATATGGCCCCATGTAAAGGTTCAGATATTCGAGATCATTTTCAGGAATTTCGTAACAAGAGATAGGATAAAGACGAAGATTTTGAGATGCGCAAGAACGCTTCAACTTCCATCACTCTCCTACAGGAATGTCATTGAGGTCATTCAGAGTATTAAAAAATCGTTGGAAAATTTTGAGATCGCATGTCAAGCTACCCGTTTCATGCGCAAACGGCGGTTTTTGTTGTGGCGATGGCTATGCACAATTTTTTAGGCACAAAGGTTGTGTCGATGAAGCATTTTGTAGAGCGGAACATGACAAAGATGATGAAGTAGAGATAGACCTTCATGACGAGGAAGATGAAATTGCAATCGAAATAGATGCAACGTCGGACGAAGATTCACCTTGGGAACAATTGCGTTATTACATGGCGGTTGTGTTACTCTAGTAGGTGTTATCCAAAGTTATCTTGATTGTAATTCACGAAATTCTATTCGAGTATGTGGCTATTGCTTACGGAAATAATGTAACGATCACGGATACGATTACACTCTAAAAAGTTATGTTCCCAAAAGGGGTAAAAAAAATGGTCTTACAATACAGCCTCAATTGAAGCACTTATAATAATGGTCAAATTTTGAATTGAAATAGTAAAAAAGGCAATAGAAAAGACAAAAAAATACGAGCCCACTCACACTTATCATGTGCCCAATTCACGAAGGATAGTAATGGAAATATTAACGACTGCCAGAATCTGATTACCGTCATTACTTTTCAAAATGAAACATCACTATACGAAACCGTATTTTCATGTAAAAAATGAATATCAAACAAACGATAAAATCTGCTCGGCCCCCTAAGGGAATCAAAACAAAATGAGCTTTTTTTAAAATAACTTTTGAGAAAAATTGATTTTTAAAAAATATGTGGTTAAAAATGAGGGAAAAAAAATTAAAAATTGTGCACGGCCATCCCTAAGAGAATGCAAAATTAAAAATAAGTTTGAAGAAAAAATTGTATCGCCTTCGAAGGAAAAAGAAAAAGCTTGCACAGTCAAGGGAAGAAAAATAATCAGCAACTCTTTTGGGTCCCCAAGGATATTGAAATGCCATGTAGACCTAGACATTTTAACCAAAATTGAACATCTCAAATCGAAACCGAAGGTTCCATAAAAAATAAATTAGGAACCGGGACCAAAAATCGAGAACTAATGGGATCCGAGTCAATTCTTGGTTTTTGAACTAGAATCGTGGGTGCCCGAATGAAATCAATTTTTTTATAATTTATGGACTTGATAAAAAATACAAAACTTAAAAACTCTAATTTTGATAAAAATTTATCTAAAACTCTAGACTCTAACTCTAAAGAAATTATAATTGGCTCTTACTTTTTTATATATCGTCTAACATTAGATTGTTTCATTTCAGATATTAGTACATATTAGTTAATCTTTGCAATTTAGGCTTTCTATGAATCAAAACGTTCAAGTAGGGATGTAATGAATGTTGATGAATCAAAGCGTTCATTTTTACAATACGTGAACTACAATTTATTGACACTGTATAATTATATATCTAATTTGTATTTTATTAATGTCAGTTCGTTTTAAAAGTAGAAAAATTTAAACATTGATCATAATTAAATTATAAGCTCTAGCATGCTTCATTTACAGATTGAATAAAATATATTTCATTTTTTCTGAAACTGTAATTTAATTTTTAATGTTTTAATTTTCTCATACATTCGTGATTTTTAGTCTCCACTGGTTTCGGGTATTAAAATACCCGAACTGGCCTACCCAATGCCCAGGCCTAATGCCACGGTTGGAAAAATTAGAAAAGCAAATTAATGGTTCTGAAAGGAAAAAATAGTTTTGTATAATTTTTTTTTTTTTTAAGGTTGTTGTAAATAAAATAGTATTTATGAACGACTATTGCATCTATTGCAATTCTAATTTTTTCGTATAAATATAGGACTTTGGTTTTGAATAAAATATACACAAGTCTATTGACTTCTTTGCTTTCTTCTCTTTTCTCTCTAGTTTGAAACAAGTTATCAGTACGAAATTCTAGAAAATTGAGTTTATCTTTTTGTTCACAAATCTCTAACATGTTGAGGTAGGAAAAATAGTTTTTCCTTCAATAAAAAAAAGTTATAGCCAATTGTAAGGTACACAAAATGAACAAATCGAAATAGACCAAACCAGAACCAAACTAATTCGAGCGGTTCAGTTCAGTTTAGTTCTACAAAAAAATAAAAAAAGAAAAAATAGTGGTTCTAATTCTTATAATCGAGAACCAATTGATTTTGATTCTAGTTCAGCTTTAGTTCTAGAACCAAACCAAGAACAAAAATATTATGTACCCTCGGTTTCTCATTTCTCACTTCTCATTGTGGAGGCTGGAGACCCAGACTTTAATTCATTTCTCATTTTCAATTTATACATTGACTCTCACATGGAGACCAATAGCTATCGTCTGCCATCTACCGTCACATTCAGCTACCATACATCATGGATTTCTAAAATTGAAGTCTCAACCTTTGATCATTTTTCTTCAAATGTTCTTTTTTTTTCTCAATCAATAATGGAACTAGGACCAAACCAAACAAGAACCGAATCATTCAGTTCCGTTTGATTCCATATCTTAAAAAACCATTTGGTTGCATTATCGAAAAAATCATTGGTTCATAGTTCGATTCGATTCTTTTGGAATCAGAACCAAACAAAACCATGTCCAACCCTAGCCAATTGATTTTACAAAGAAACTCTTCTTTTTCTACTCAAATAAAAGGTAAAAATAAAACCATGTCCACCCCTAGCAAATTGATTTTACAAAGAAACTCTTCTTTTTCTACTCAAATTAAAGGTAAGTATTCTTTTAAATTTGAATTGCATAAAAAGAATGATATAGTTATTGGATTTGATCACATCGTTTTGACTATATCAATTTATGATAGATAAATATTTGCTTGACTATAATTCTTTGTTTAATATTTTAGAATAATATTGTATTATTATTCTTGAAAAGAAACGGTATAAATTAATATTTCGAAAGAATATTATAATATTATTTGAAAATAAACAATATATTTATATTATTTTGTTGCTCTTAAAAAAGCACAAATTCAAGCATATAATATTTAAAATAATAATATATTATTATTTTTGAAAAAAGTATAATATTTTTGTGCATCATTTTCTTAATGAATTTAATGTCAATATTCTTGGTGAAACATGACTTTGTTTAAACAATATTCTAGAGAAATATTATGTTAATATTCCAAAAGAATTATAAACCTTATACATTTTAAGGTTCTAAAGAATATTTTATTGTTGTTTCCTAAATTAAAGTATGGAGTTATACAAATCAATATTTCAAAAGAATATTGACTGATGTTCGTGAAAAGATGTGATTTAATATTATATGGAATAATTGTATTATTATTTCAAAATTAATAGTATAGAAATTCGTAGAATCTAAACAACCTGCACATATGTTATCAAAATATTGATATATGAGTAACCTGTGATCCGATCGTCGTGAAATTTGGACGGCAGGTTCACAACTCATTTATCTTTAAATCAACAGTAATATTTAGATCTAACAGTTTATTTGTGAGAAATTTTCAGTAGCAAATTTTGAATTGATTGAAAGATCGTGAATTTTTGGATGGCAATTTTTTTAGATTTGCTTTTCTTAAATAATATGAGAATACTAAGTTATCTAAACATATTTCAACTCTTAAATTTTGTGTTGTTACTCCTAAAAAAATAAGAATTTCATTAGTTCAATATTCTAGAAGAATATTACATTGTTGCACATGTAAAGCACAATTTTTTATTTTTAAAATATTATATTGCTCTACAGGTATAACGAATTTGTAATAACAATATTTTAGAAGAATATTGTATTTTTTAACCTTAAATGGTAGAACAAATTGTTAATATCAATATTCTAAAAGAATATTGTATTGTTTATAAATAAACGAATTTTTATTACTCTTGAAGAGTATATATCTTATCGTGCTTCTGAAGAAGCACAATTTAATTTGAAAATTTTTGTATTGATGTTCTTGAAGAAACAAAACACCACTACACAAATGTTCAAGAAGAATATTATTTTGATATTTTTGAAGAAATCAAACTTTTTGTACAAATCAATATGCTTTTAGAATATTGTGTTAGTCTCGAAAATTAACTTTATGTAAGTCTGATTCTGATTAATAAGTTAATGCTCCTAGAGAAGCATAACTTATATACAATAATCCATTATTTTAGAAGAATATTTGGTTATTTCAAAAAAAATGATTTATACATATTAATATTATGGAAGAATATTTTCTCGTTTATAAATTATCATAAAATTTTACATACTAATATTCTTGAATAATATTGTTTAGTTATTTGTGAATAAATCAAAAGAATATCGTGACTTTTCTCTTGAAAAAGCATGATTCTACACGTACTAATATTCTCGAAAAATATTATGATGTTGCTCTTGAAATAACACACTCTCAAAAATTAAAGGATCATTCATATTAAATATTATCACGAACTTAAAGTTTGTTGATTCAAAAAAAAATTTATAATTTGATGTAATGTTTAGATCATGAGACGTGTGTAATGTACTTGTAGTACTTACAAACATTCAACTAAACTTATGGTAACCCAATGATAGGAAAATGCGAAAATTATGAAAATCAACATCATATACTATTTAATTTTGCAAATTTAATTATAAGGCTCTTGAAGAGTTAATATTATAGTACTCTCATTCTATTAGTTTTTTAATATACAAGTATTCGTACAAGTGAAATAAATATTTTAGAAAAATATCATATGGTGTTCTTGAAGAAGAACAAATTTACATGTATTAATAATTTAAAAGAATATTATGATATATTAATTTTATGGAAGAATATTGTTATGATACTTCAGAAAATCAAATAATGCGTTGTGTGGGAAAATAAAATTTTCTTGTTTATAGTAATTTATTCTCTACTAAACTTAAGAGAAACATACTATATTTCTAAATGTGTGCCGTGATCGATACTATATTAGATATTGGTGCACTTGGAAGAAATATTGTATTGAATGTATTATTATTTGACATGATTAGCGGGCTATCACTGGATCAATAAATGATGCGAAATTGAAAATTGAAATTGACATTCAACAAAGAATCAGAAGATTATTCAATCCAAAGAATTTCTATATGATGTTTGTTTCTTTATTGAAAATTGATCATTAATTATTACTAAATAAAATAGAGACTGAATTCCTTATATTTCTGAATATTGATTAGAGTGATATATGGGCCTCCATCACTCTCTATATTGACTATCTAATTATTATTTGTATCTAAAAAATATGATACATCTACTAAGTGATTGCATTGTATTTGCAACTTGACGTTTGCGAATATACCGTTCAAATTTTAGATTATGACTATACTTTTCAAATTATACAATCAAAACGGTATGTTTTGTTAATGTAGCGAGCCTAAACCTCAACTTTTAAAAAGTGCTAGTTGGGATGACGATAAATGACTTAACACTATTATTTGTTAAACCTTTTCAATTAATTTATAAATAATTACTATTGAGAAAAAAGTGCTTCCCAGTTCTGTTAGTGAATGTTATTATAATCATGTCAACATCAAAGTCTTTTCCGCTATATTTGGTTTATATTAAGAGCTTAATTTTTCCATCTAATTATTTTGATAGTGTAATATATTTACAATTGATCCACCTTAATACATTGAGATGAAAAGTAAAGAATGTTAAGAATAAATGCATGACTTGAACTTCTATACAATATCTCAAGCCTTAACGGGTAATATTTTATAATGCGATTTGTTGATTATCAATTTGATTGGATAGTTCCCTCAACATTAGGGAAAATAATTAAGAAATTAGAAATAATGTACATATACATTATTATATTACCTAAATTCTCGCAAAGGACAATTCAAACCAAAAGTTCGAAAGATAATTCATTTAAATACATTTATTAATTAAAGAGATTAACAATATCTCATACTCTAACTCTAAATGTTCCAACTTAAATTGACATCATGGAAGAAAAATTCATTAACATTATAATTTATAAATTAATGACACGCCTGAAGCAACGCGAGGTAGAGCAGTTTGACGGGAAGTGGTGTTTCCAGTGGCAAACGGGTTGATAACATTCGATTCCAAGACAAAATATTTAAAAGAAAAATGTAGCAAATAGTAAAAAAGGTCCCATTAGGGGGTGTATACTTTTGAAGAGTATATAAACATAAAAAAATTTAAAATCCCAGAAGAGATTCAGGTACCTGAAATATTGAAAATCAAGAAATCTCAAAAAGTTGTGTTATTATGAGAAATAAATAGAATCGAAAAGAAAAAGTTATCGATAATACTTGTGTACATGATGTACTGCTTAATATTGTGAATAGCGAGGGTAACGAAATAAAATCATTGAAGCATATCGATCGAAGAAATAATTGGCCAAATAAATAAAATCCTAGCGAAATCATTACGAAAAAAAACTTGAAGTTTATGAATTTACAATTTGAACACCTAAAAGGTGTATATTTATGGGAAATGAAAATAGAAAAAATAAAATTGTAATATATAATATACGACTCTTAGCATAATGAATTTCTTAAAGACTTGTATAAATAGATAAATTATCTTGTTGTGTATGCAATCACAAGCCGATCTTGTTAGCCTAAAATGCATATTATAAATGTGATTATAACTAACTTATCTTATATGATTTTAATATTATCCTTGAATGATTTTATGCCTGAAATATATAATTCAAGTAATATCATTATGAGAGGGAATAAATACATATTGTACTATTTTTCTCTTGATCACTGACGTAGTTCGAATCTACAAACACAATAATAATAACTCGAAATGGATTGCACTTAAGAAAACAAGCGCCTTTTTTAATTTCATGAACAACCAAAAAATCTTACAAGACGTTTTAGAATTTTAAATATGAAAAGAACAGATAACCTATTGGGCCAGCAGTCCCTTAATGGGCTGGGCTACAAAGAAAAATAAATAAATACTGTCGTTTTGACTTAACAAACGAATTCAAACACCGAAAATCCATCATAGCGTACTCAAAAGTATACTGACCATCCAAGCGTTCGAAATATGGACACTGTATGCAAAAGTTATCCCATTTTTTTCGAACACCGACCAGCCAAACGTTTCAAATACGCAAGTACCTGGTCCTCCATATTAACCTCATCAACCATGGTTTTGTCCTACTGGATTTTTCAGACAAGATTTTCAAAGATGCAACTTTTGTAGCGTACTCAAAATAATAATGTACTATTTTTCCTTCATTAGATTTTTTTCACAAGATTTTTTCTAATAAAGTTTTAATGAGGCATATTCTTTGTTTAATGATATCCATAACATACAAGACATTTACCCTTAAAATAATATTATTATATGTTGAAAATATATATGACTCCCGAAGAGATTAATAACACAATTTCTTTTTCAACAGATCATCATGTTGACTAAGACAAAAAAAAAAAAAGATTGATAAATATTATTTATGAAGACTATATTGCTTAAAGACTATATCAGATAATATGAGATACACTTTATCTAAAATTGTAATATTGAAAATATTGACGTACAAGATATGAATGACTTAATACAAAAAATTTTATTTATTGATATTAGGGAAACAACTATACTTTTTTTCCTTCGCTCAAGTTTTATTCTATTGAATTTTCTTGACAAAGTTAGACAATATTTTATCACTCCAAATTATTTGTACTTTTTTTTTCCAGTTGTTTGGTATTAAATATTCATTCCAGAAGGAGCGTTGTAAATAAAGAAGTATTTATGAATGACTATTGTGTTGCTTGCAATCCTAATTGTTCCTTATAAATATAGAACTTTGGTTCTTAATAAAATACACATGAATCTATTGACTTATTTGCTTTCTTCGTTTTCTCTCTAATTTATGATAAACGTGTAATTATTTATGTAATTTTACTTAAAGTCTGTTAGTAATAAATAAACATTCAAAATTATGATGCAATAAACAAAGTATTAACTCAATAATAAGAGTTTCATTGCCGTAGTAGGTAATTCAAATTTTTTGTATCCATAAAAATTTTACAGATCTAAATATTAACTTAAAACTCAATAATAAAGCGTCAAACAAAATGTAATATTTAAAATATTTATACTATATTCAATTAACAATGTTGGAAATATTCCAAATGACCACTTAGATACTACATGTCTTGCACTTTTGGAGACAAAAAATATTAATCTAATTTGGATAATATAGTTGTTCAACCGTATATTTTTCAGTTGATAACATAGTCAATCTATTTAATTTTTAATGTGACATAATTGAATGGAGATCAATTTTAATCTTTCTGCAATATAATTGTAACTAATATGGTTAGCAAAAATTTGTAAGTAATACAAGTATTTGGGAAGGAAAAAATCGATATTTTCAAATATTGTAGCACATCAATAGCTCTCTTTGGCAAATAGCATCTCAAAACTGTCAACTCAAAATATAATTCATCTCCATTAATATCCAAACATTCATTATATTCCAGAAATTGCTCAAGATTCATACAAAATTGCAAAAAACTACCTATAATCGTATGTTGTAATCTTTCGAGATTAAACAAAAACGGAAAGGTCTCTTTATATCGGTGGAAGGTGGTGGTGGTGATGATGATGTGGAAGGGGAGTGGTGGTGCGTGGCCAATGTCGGGAGTGGGGATGGGGACTTGGGTACGCGTGGTTGATTGGAAATATGAAGCTTTTCCTTTTTTTTTTAAAAAAATATAATATATTTTTAATTGTTTTAAGTAGGACTTATTTACTCTTTTTGAAAAGAGAATATTGCTATAATTATTTTTTTTATTTTTATTTAAAGATGAGGGGTAATTTTGCCATTTACAAAGACTTTAACGGAGGAAATGGACGAAAATGAAGATTCACGTATGGTATGATAACTCTAATTGTTAAAAATTGAAATGATCCTAAAAAGACAAATTCTAAAAGAACAAAAGTTTTAGAGGAAGTTGGATGAAATGTCTCTACCCGCATAAATTTTTAAAATTTTTCACTTTTAAAACTCTCGTGGAAATGACTTTTTTTTAGTAAGAACGAGACTTAAATGCCTTCATCAATGTTTAGAAAGTCCGAATGAGTCCCAAAATGGTCACTTTTTATAAAGGGTACCGTTTGCCATTTTGCATAAATCATCCTTAACTTTGGCATAGTAAATTTGTGATTCAAATGTTGGACCACTAGTCCCTTCTTTAAAGTGCATTTTTCTTCAAATTCATTTACCACTACATATTTTTTCAATAAAATAATTTTACATGTGAATTTAAAAATTTTTCTTGCTTTTAACCACATATTTTTTGGAAAATTACTATTATAAAATCTATTCAAGAAGAAAAAATGAGGCTCAAACAAATCCTAATTTGTATTGAGAAATTGTTTAGAGCAATATTTTATGGATTCTAAAACTGTTATATTTTTAGTCCATGTTAAGCCTAGCTAGGCCCAACTTCGGCTAAGAGCCCAAGTTTGGGAACAATGAGCTCAAGACCAAATAAAGAGTAATCACAGCCCACAAGAAATTTACAAATAATAAGCAGACTAATAATTTTGAAGTGTTTGGTAATGGTTTAAATTTATAATAGAAAGACATGAGTGATGGATAAATGAGTCTATAACCAGAAAAAGGTATATCTCTCGGTCATGCAAGCCCTTGCCTAAATCCGCCACTGTTATGGATGAGTATTTACATTTGCTTTTATATGTTGTTTTGAAAACTAATAGGGTCAAATATTTTGATATGAAAATTAAGATGTCAAACAAGTTTCAAAACTATGGTGTGCGATGAGATGGAGGAAGAAGAAGATAGGTACTCCCAATGGGAAACTTTGTAAAGACGTTTTTTATGTATGGTTAAGCATCAAATTTTTATTTGCTGCGTTATAATTTTATTGCACTTAAGGTACTCAACATTTTCTCACTGTAATTCTTATATTATTGAGTTTTTTTTTCTTCCAATTCTTATATTTAACCTTCAATTAATTAAAATACTTTATCCTTCAAAATATATGTTATGAGTACTTTGAAATAAGATTTTTTTTGTCCCACTTTGTGTGTGTGTATATATATATATATATATATATATATATATATATCTATATATATATATTTATATAT
>CAIGRN010048907.1:0-17519 GCA_903798345.1 Fraxinus anomala
TCGGTAATAATCATTCGCACACAGTATCACACAAAAACTACCTTTATGTTAATTTGCATACACTGGTAAATGTATTTTTCTGTATGTCGGGGTCAACACTGCCAATGGCTATTTGGTAAAAAATGCATATTTTTTTGGGCTTTTTGTATGTGAAAGATATGTCTCTGTGGCCAATTTACCACGAAAGATCTGAATTTGGTCTGTATATGCTATATTACGAGTATATCTGTATACACATGGCAGGAAGTTTTTATTTTGAAATTTTTATTCAGTAAAAAATTTACTTCACGAAGTTGTTTAGGTATGAATTGAATAGCTCGCCACGCTCGTGTCGAGATTAATATCTAGAGAAGTGAACTATGAATATAATTTTTTAGGTTTAGCCGTTTCGGGTTTGTGAATTACCATATTTTACTTTTGAGTAATACTATTTATTACCTGTGAAAACATTTGTTTAGACAACGAAAATTTGGTATTAAATGAATTGTATAATTAAATGAATCACTTAATTATATATTTCATTGAGTATATCACTTAATATCACTTAAATTGTTGTTAACGCATCAGTAGTATTAAATATCATTATTCCGTATTTTTTAATTGGTGCAAATGTTAGTAAAGCCCTGTTTGGTACACATTATTTTCTTTATTCTCATTTTTCTACTTATTTTCAATCACACATTTTTCACTAAAATAATATTTTTCATCACATCAATAATTTTTTCTTTTTCAACCACACATTCTTCATCAATCTACTATTTCATAATACTTTCTTCCAAAATAATGTGACTCAAACACACCCTAAGTCTCCCAATAAAATGAGGTTCCAAGTGAATCAAATTTTGTGGTTTTTGACCTATTTTCAAACTAAAATATTTAAAATGGTTTAGAATTCTTTTCAAATTATATAATTTTTAGCTGTTAGCTTTGATTTCAAACAATAGTTTACATAGGCAACATAGAGGTAACACTTTTCAAGTAAACTAAATAAAAAATATTTTGGTATAAATTCCATTTAAAATGGAACTTTCTAAATATAAATGTTACAACTCTAATATATAAATCTTAGCACAAACTTAAAATAAAATATTATAAAGTTCAACCATAATTGTAACCCTTCTTGAAAGTATAATTGTATCTTAGGTCAAGAAGTATTGCTACGTACACCAATTAGCTCTCGTTTGTTTACCATCAATTTAAAAAATTATTTGCTACAATAAGATTTTCCATCATACATTCACCCAATAAAATATTCTACACATAAACCAATAAAATTACTTTAAATTTCAACTATACATTCTCCAAAAAATATTATTTATTATTCCATTTATCTCCCAATAATGGGAGCAAACACACCCTTAATTAAATTTCAAAAGATTGTTTATGACATTTATCGTATTTGTTGTAAACTAAGCCCCTGTTTGACAATTATTATTTTGAAAATACAAAGTTTTGAATTGTGAACTTTAGCCCCTGTTTGGAATCCATTTTTTTTTCTCATTCTATTTCTCATTCTTCATTTCAACCACACATTCTATCAATAAAATAATATTACACATAAACCCAAAAATTTTCCTTACTTTTTAACCACACAATCTTTCATCAATCACTATTCCAAAAAAAATATTCTTCATTTCAACCACACATTCTATCAATAAAATAATATTACACATAAACCCAAAAATTCTCATTACTTTTTAACCACACAATCTTTCATCAATCACTATTCTAAAATAAATTTTTCACCCAAAATGGGTGTCAAACAGGGGCTTAGAAGAATGTGGCTAAAAAGTATGAGTTAAAGTGTAAAATATTTTATGGTGTGAATGTATAGTTGAAAATGAGTGTAGAAAAAATAGTTTTCAAATACTGATTGTCAAACAGGGGCTAATTGTCGTAGATTTCATCAAACTGTTTGGCTCTTTAGCTTATTTATTAACTCAACTTATTTCTTGAATAAAGGTGTTGGACTTTACTTACAAAGAACCACTAATTTTTATTTTTGTACCATAAAAAGTCTTAAAAACTCCACAAATACTTTAGAAACTAGTTGAAAATTTTAAGTATGTGCACTGTTCAGTTATTGAAACTTGAATCTAGATAATTATTTCAATTTGACTTTAATTGACGGTCTATATAAATTCACTTCCCAAATGTGTAGATGCTTTTACGTTCTATTTCTGCTAGAAAAATAGGGTCAGAATTTTTGACGCACAGACAAATTTTCATTTACGGTTAAAAAAATTAAACAAAAATCTATCAATAAAAAACCGTCAGTCAGTCAACATGTGTGTATTTGTGCAGGCATTTAGTGAAATAGGTATACTTCTTGACTGCCTTTCTACGAAACATGTGAACTAAGAAATTAATATTTATTGTTCTGGACGGGTACAGGAAGTAATTCGAGCTAGACGCCATTTTACTCAAGCAGAGGTTGATGGGCAACTATTCAATCTGGAAGATGAGGCTTATGTTAAGGTGACACCTTATTTTGGTCTTCCACGGATTTTTATTTTTATTTTTTTAATTTTTAAATTTAGATTTTCTCATGTGCGTGTCTGGGCACACTTTCGTTCAGCTAGGATTTTCCTTCTAGTTCATGAATACTTGTGTACCGTTTGGATTAGTTTTTCTTGCATCCGTTAAATCATGTTTTGGTACAAATAAAACAAATATATAACTACTGTATTCCAACTGCGCTTTGCCATAATTTGTTCGCTACACAATCAAAAGCACTTCTAGTGGAAGTCGCTTTTAAGAACTTTGTGAGTCCTAGCGGTGCATTTGAGGAGCAATTTCCAAATGGTCAAAAACTCAAAGCAACACAATGACACGATAAGTAAGATGATAAAATTGCTTCGTTTTGCATGAGGTGATCTTCTTCCCTCATAAAAGGAAGATTATTAATTAATTGAAGTTTATTATAAATTTTAAACCTTGTATTCTTTTTCTGGAAAATTCGACAATTGAATATCAAATCTTTGCTTTCAGTTGAACATTTATCTAGGTAATTTGTTTTGTGAGATGTTCCCAGTAAAAAAAATATCTAGGATGCTTTCCTGTGCAGCCAAAAAGTATTGCTGAATACATTTCATTTCCAAACCATTAATTTCCTTTAGCTTCTACATTTTGGTTTTCGGTTGATTGCATCCGTTCTTTTTAATTTCATATCAACCTATCTACAACGAAGACTGTGGTAGAGCATTGCAATAAATATAAGTACGTGTACACATTGTAAATCATATTATACTATTTTTGACATATACATGCATAATGCATCCAATAGTATGCATCTAACACATGCAATAATGGTGTAGGCTGATGAAGGGCAAGATAATTTCATCTGCAAGATTATAGAGATGTTTGAGGCAGTGGATGGCTCAAATAATTTTACTGCACAATGGTATTATCGGGCCCGTGATACGGTAAGACCTTATCAAAAGTCATATTCATGTTTTGCAATAGATCTTTTGTTGTAATGTTGATATGATGTATAGCTT
This sequence comes from Fraxinus anomala, assembly GCA_903798345.1. Taxonomy (NCBI): domain Eukaryota; kingdom Viridiplantae; phylum Streptophyta; class Magnoliopsida; order Lamiales; family Oleaceae; genus Fraxinus; species Fraxinus anomala. The sequence continues at coordinate 3,501 of CAIGRN010048907.1, forward strand.
TGTGTTCTATTTTTCAGGTCATCAAATGTTGTGATAACTTTATAGATGACAAGTGTGTGTTCTTTTCAGAAATCAAAGATGACAACCCTTTGGATTGTCTTGTTAGGAAACTCAAAATTGTAAACTTACCAATAAAAGTAAGTCAAGTTTGCTTTTAATATTTCTTTAAACAAATTTTCCATTCTTGTTAGATTGTGACTCAAATTCCATGAGATTTGAAAGTTTGATTCATGGAGGAAGTTTAGATGATTTTGGTTCAGAAGTCTTGTTTGATAAGGATCAAATTTTATCATAGATTGAGAGTTTGATTGGGAAAAGGACTTTACGATTGATGAAGAAGTGTTTTGGAAGTACTGGGGACAGAGCCAGGGCGTCGGGACGCTGGTTGCAAAGGGACAGGGATTGGGTGTCACTAGCCTCGGGGCAGTGCAGCTCCCTGCAAAGGAACGACGACACAAGGGAGCTAAGGCGGTTGCTGTTCGGGAGGAATTTCACTCTTAGTTGGTTTTTTAAGCGGATTTTGTGTTTTACTTCATCCATAACTCTAAAACTTGGCTCTTATATATACTTCGTATAGGCTCTTCGTAAGACTCAAGATAACAATTAGATCATTGTCGTATACATTAGAAATTTGAGAGAATTGTTTAGATTTAGATTGAGAGAATCAAATTTTGTAAAGACAATTTTAGTTTCTTGGTATAATAAATTATACTTCTCTTTCACAAAACTTTTGTTCATTGTGCGATCCATTATTTTCATATTGCTCATATTATTCTCGTCTTAATTATTTGGTCAGATTTTCAACAAAATGGTATCAAAGCTAAAGATTTTTTGGCGGGTTCTTGGGAGGTCCAAATTGGACATTAAAACGAGGTTGAAACAAGGTTAATTGTTTCAGGGAAGGTAACAATGAAATTCGAGATTACTCTTTTGGATTGCAACAATAGATTCTCTTTATGACAAATCAAAATACGAGCGGTTCTTGCTCAATTGAATCTTGATGTTACTTTGTTGGAGATAGATAGAATGCTCGCAACAGTGATTGCGGAGAAGCAACGCAAGGATCGAAAAGTGATAACTCGGGTAGAGTTGGTTGTGATCAGGTTGTTCGTGGTGATTCGAACAATAATATTGGTGAATCTTCCCGTAGCTCAAGTAGAGCTAGTTGTAATCTTGTTAATCATGTTGATCGTGTTGATTCGAGCATATTTGACAACTCAAGTGGAGTTTGAAGTGCTCATGGTGATTCGAGCAGGTTTGGTGACTCAGTTTGAGCTAGAAGTGAATGAGATGATTCAAACAAGAGTGACGCGCAAGGTAGTTCTGCTGGTTAGCAGGGCTTGAATTTAGTTCACGGTTGCTGAGTATGTTTTGTGGGGGCATAGTGTTCCGGTGGTGGCATGGTAGAAGAGTTGGAGAATGAACTGAAGAGTGAAGACTTAATTCCTTACTATGAAATTTGTGTCAAAATGGAGTTTGTTAGATTGTGACTCAAATTTTATAAGACTTGGAAGTTTGATTCATGGACGGTGCCTAAATAATTTTGGTTTAGAAGTCCGATTTGATAATTGATCAAATATCATCATGAATTGAGAGTTTGATCTGGATGAAGACTTTGAGATTGATGAAGAAGTGTTCTAAAAACATTGAAACGAAGTCGGGGAGCCAGCATGGTTGCAAGGGGACATGAGCTGGGCGCTGCGAGGAAAGACAACAGAAGGGCCGACACGCTTGTTTGGGAGGAATTTCACTCCTAGTTGGTTTTTGACGCGATTTTTGTGTTTTATTTCATCCATAACTCCAAGATTTGGCTCATATATATACTCTACGAGGTGTACGCTCTTCATAAGACTCAAAATAACAATTAGATTATTGATGTATATATTAGAAATTTGAGAGAATTATTTAGATTCAAATTTTGTAAAGACAATTTTAGTTTCTTGATATAATAAATTATCCTCTTCTACAAAAATCTTGTTTGTTGTGTAATCCATTATTTTCATATTACTCTTATTATTTTCGTCTTTAATTATTTGATCGGATTTTCAACAATTCTATCAGGATCTAATATGACGTACTGGATTTCAGGATGGATCAGATATAAAGGAAGAAATAAGGTCAAAGTGTGACTATTATTATGATCAAATGTACTTGCTTCCATATACTTCTTTTGTAAGCTTACAATCAGGTATATTTTTCCCTTTAGTTATTGAGCAAGTTGTTCCCCTAATTTTGACTTTTTTGAATTCAACTTGAAGGTTTTGATTATATATCTCTAATAATTTCTCAGCGATTTCTTGTTCCCTAGATAATACTGCTGCTAGCAGTGAATCTTGTTCTACCATCTCGAGTGATGCTGATGTTGCCGTAGTATCAAGTTCTGGCGAAAGTTCTGGAGTAATAGAGCAGGGTAGTGAGAAAACACTTTTGGACTTGTACTCTGGATGTGGTGCAATGTCTACTGGGCTTTGTCTTGGGGCAAACAGCTGTGGTGTTAAGCTTGTTACTGTGAGTTTTACATCTTTGCTCTTTTGGTGGATAATCTGGTATCTTTGTTTTCATTGTTAGTTTTGATAATTTCTGTAACCAGTGGTATAATGATCTAATAAATTATGCATTTTATGGACGCAGAAATGGGCTGTTGATCTTAACCAGTTTGCATGTGAAAGTCTCAAATTGAATCATCCGGAGACTGAGGTAGAAATAGTTAGAAATGATGTTTTGTATTGGTACCTTCTTTTCTTATCTTTTGTTCATTAATTTTGACTTTTCCATTCTTAACTTGGTACTTTAGGTCCGAAATGAATCTGCCTAGGATTTCTTAAACCTGTTGAAGGAATGGGAGAAGCTTTGTGCCTCCCATTTATCAGCAGAAACCAGTGGTCCGGTACATGAAAACGGGCTTTCCAATTGCATGGAAAATGATGAAAGTGGATCTGAGATCTTTGAAGTTTCAGAGATATTGTCAATTTGTTACGGCGATCCAAATAAAACTGGAAAATCTGCAATGTATTTTAAGGTATCCAGTGTTGGAAAATGATATTGAATGAAAATGAAAAGTTACACAAATATCCGTTCAACTTTCTAACTCCTTTATTCAATTGGATTAATCCGTTCAACTTCCTAACTCCTTTATTCAATTTGATTAATGAGTCGAGTCCGTTCAACTTCTTAACTCCTTTTGAATTAATGAGCAGGCTCTTCCTTGATTGGTATATATAGGAGATCTCTCAAGATTGGAAAAACACACAAGTGAATACGAGTNGTTCAACTTCCTAACTCCTTTATTCAATTGAATAAAAGAGTAGAGCTTGTTTAACTTCCTAACTCCTTTTGGATTAATGAGCAAGCTCTTCCTCGATTGGTATAAATAGGAGATCTCTCTCGATTGGAAAAAAAAAAAAAAGTGAAATATAAGCTTATTCCTTCCTACATCAAACTCCTTCTTTCTAGTGGTAAAGTTCTTCCTTTTTTTTTTCCTGTTTACTTTGAGAGATAGAGTATATCACAGCTAGTTCGTAGGCGGTTAACGTAGTACAACGTGAACCGACAACCGATTGTATCCTGGGAATCGAACACCGATCAAAATCTCTTGCACTCCGGTGAGGCGGCGAATTCGATTTAAGGAAACTGTGAATACACAGGCCTTCGGTTTGATTTGATTCTCTAATATTTTCCCACATCCAGCTTGTCTCGGGTTTATTATTTGGACTGCTACGAGAATCCACATGCTTATAATGAAAAACAAAAAAAAGCAAACTATCTCGACTCTTTATTCAGTGAGAGCTTGTTAAGTGGATGCATATGAGGTGCAATAATGTTGATTGCTATTTTTTCTTCCCTATTTCTATTTAGATTCGTTGGAAAGGTTATGGGCCTGAAGAAGACACATGGGAGCCTTTAGAAGGTTTGAGGTACGGACCGAAAACAATATTTTTGTCATCGAGCTTAAGTTGATACTCGAAATCATTATTTTTCAATTTAATTGGCTTATGGTGAATGCCTGCTTACTAGTGATTGTGAAGACAAATTGAAGGAATTTGTCTCCTTTGGCTACAAGTCAAAGATTTTGCCTTTGCCGGTAAGCTTTTGCTGGTTCTAGCAACTTGCGAAATCTTTGTTGCAATGAATTATTGAGTATTTTATGTTGATGCCACTCAGGGGGATGTCGATGTTATATGTGGTGGCCCACCATGTCAGGGCATAAGTGGGTTCAACCGTTTCAGAAACAAGGAAAATCCTTTAGATGATGACAAAAATAAGCAACTAATTATTTTCATGGACATTGTCGCCTTTCTCAAGCCAAAATTTGTGTTGATGGAAAATGTCGTTGACATTGTAAAATTTGCTGGCGGTTTCCTAGGGAGATATGCTATTGGTTGCCTTGTTGGAATGGGTTATCAAGCAAGGATGGGAATGATGGCAGCTGGTGCTTACGGACTCCCACAATTTCGAATGCGTGTCTTTGTGTGGGGTGCCCTTTCGACTGAGGTAATATTGTCCTTTTAGTTTCTTTTTCCCTACATGGAAGGCCATCATTTTGAATCAACTTGTTGAGTTTTACCTATATTTTTCATACTTTTTGGGTTTCTCTTCTCCTGAACAGAAATTGCCCCAATACCCATTGCCTACACATAATGTTGTTGTCCGGGGGGTTATTCCAACAGAGTTTGAGGTAATTCTTGTTAAATTTCTTTTTCTTGTAAAGGTTTAGTGTTGACTGTTGGTTCTAGCTATAAATATTAATGCAGGCAAACACAGTTGCTTACAATGAAGGCTCTAAAATTGACCTCAAAAAGGAACTTTTTCTTGGTGATGCGATATCTGACCTTCCTCCTGTATGTAGAATTCACAGTTTTCTCTTTTTCATACAATAAAGTAATCCTTTAATGATATCCACTTCAATCATTTCAACATAAATCTATTAGGTTGAGAATGATGAAGCACGAGATGAAATACCTTATGGTTCCGAGCCGAAAACAGAATTTCAGAGGTTTATAAGACTACGTCGGAATGGTGAGCACATGTTAATTTGATATTAGCAAAAGGATTATCTTTATGCTTCTAGAGACCGAATCTGATGCCGAACAGTTGAAGATAAATGTCTTTCTTAATAGCCTGAGTGACATTCACTCGATAAGGTTTCTCAAGCTGGGTCTATATGGCCTCAGTAGGGGCAGTGTTTTCTAGGTTAGATTCACTAAAATGATGGTGGTTACAATAATCTTTTCTCATCCATTATCCAGGAGCTTAGTAATTGCAGAATAATATGTGACCATAACTGAGGTTCATGGCAATGCATCCTTTTGAGATTAGGGAAAATAAATGTGAGGGAGCAGTGAGAATAGTCACCAAGGAATTACTGAACTCTCCTTTCCTTGACCAGAGGGATATCTTTAGGTGAGAAATATGGCAACTGAATACAACTTGTATATTTCATTGAAAACTAATGGTCAAGAAATCAGTTTCTTCACTGCAAGTGTTTTGAAAGAAAATGACTGTGTGTAATTTATAGACATCCCATAATGGAAATAAGGTCATTCACTAGACTGAGGGAGTATACTTGGTATTATGTAGCCAGTGGCCTTGAGCATTGCTTTCTTTTGGGGTCAAATTCAAGGGTGACGTGTTTTTCATACGATTGCAGAGAGCCACCACTACTTCTCATGTTCCTATTCAATAATTAACAGATATGAGATGGAAACTTGCAATAAATGCGAACTTGCACTCTAACTTACGTGTAAACCCCCTTTTGATGCATGATATTGTATAGGGTTGGACAAAACTTTCGAACCGAACCGAACCGAACCAAATCGAAAGCTGTTCTTTTTAAGTTTAATACTCGAACGGGTACCTGAATTGAGAACCAACGAGTTCGATTCGGTTCGGTTCTCGATTCTAAACCAAGAACCGAATATTCCTAAATTTTTTAATTTTTTATTTAAATAAGCCAAATTATTTTATTTTTTTCTAAATAGATTTGCTAACTAATTAATTTAGCTCAAATCCAAAATATGATTTTCCTATTTCTAATTTCCAGTCAAGCTCAACTTAATCAAATTTATCCAAATTTCTTAGTTTACCATATTACTGTTTTGTTGTTCTAGAGAAATCCAATTGGAAGCTCGACTGCGCCTCTATTCATTATTGTGAACTCACTATCTTCTATTTTTTGTAATTTTAATAATCAAATCTATGAAGAATTCAAAAAAAATGTGCAAAAGATATTACGAGATTGGACTATATTATTTAAGAGTTAATATTGAACATGTCATAGTTGAATTAATGTAGTGTTGTTGTAAATATAAAAAAATTAATTATTGTACCAAACCGAATAAAATCGAACCTGAACTGTTCCACAATTAAATTTGGACCCGACAATTTCACTTTATAAATACCTGAAAAGTCGGGTTCGGTTCTCTTTAGAACCGAATCGGACCATGTCCAACTCTAATATTGTAGCTAGTTTTATAATGTGAAATGATGGGTTGTTTATGGTAAAGTTGATAAATATTAATTTGAATACTCTGAGATGCATTTAATGAAAATACTTGTATACTTATATTTTCATTGAAACATGAATTTCTTGCCACTTTTTTCTTCTTCTTTTTTTTTTCTTTTTTTTTCCCCCCCTGCATTGCAATTCTTTTTCATCCTATCTTTACACATATTATCCCATCTCTTGAAAATTCACGCATTTGAGATACAAGAAAATTAGTCTTAGGATACAAACTTTAGTCTAGTTTATTATTGTACCATATGAGTGAACATCATTATTTTTGTTTAACATTTCTTTTAAACTCACTGGTTAAGTTTTTATTCAGCTGACTTACATTATGTTTTTCATTAAAAAGTTAATTGAATTAATGGATTTCGTGAATCATTTAAAACAGACTGATTTTTATTTTGCCTAATGATCTGTAATGCTTGCATAGATCCTTGTTTTTGAATGTTTAGATATTAAGCCCTTGTTTGATCCCCTTTTTTTTTTTTGAAGTACATTTTTATGTCTCTTTTTTTCAACCACACATTCTTCAATAAAATAATATTACACACAATCCAAAAACATTTTCTTCATTTTAACCACACATTCTCCATCAATCTACTATTCCAAAATGCATTCTACACCAAAAAATGGGGCTCAAACAGGCCCTAATTAAAGCAGGACAATCTACTGCCTTGAATTGAAAACTTTTCTTTGCAATGTAGAGATGCCTGGCTGCTTGATGTTTAACTCTGAGGTGTCTGAGCATAAGTTGTATGATCATCAGCCCTATCTACTAAACCAGGATGATTACCAACGTGTGTGTCATATTCCTAAGAAAAAGGTAATTTATCTTCTAGATCCCAGATTTAAGTGTGCTAAATAGCAAAGTTTTAATCTGCCCTTTGGATTCTGAACAATTGGCCTTCATGGTTCCAGGGTGCAAACTTTAGGGATTTGCCAGGCGTTAGAGTTCGTGCTGATAACAAAGTTGAGTTTGATCCTGATGTAGAAAGAGTAAAGCTGCCTTCTGGGAAGCCTTTGGTATGTTTCTCTGAAATTTTGTTTACTATATGCCCATCCTCTTTGCTGCTATATATAATGTATATTTTAAACTGGCAGGTTCCTGATTATGCAATGACTTTTGTGCGTGGAACTTCATCCAAGTACAAAAACCTCTTTCCCTTTTATGCATAATTTAAGTGCTTATTCGTGGACTAAGGATCTCATGCATGTTTTCCATTCTTGCAGGCCGTTTGGACGGTTATGGTGGGATGAGACCGTTCCAACTGTGGTTACTAGGGCTGAACCTCATAACCAGGTAACTTTTCCTTGTCATTTAGATGTATAGCTTAAACTGTGCAGATTTGCAGGTTTCCTGTTGGATAACATTATAACCTAAACTCTTGTGCTTTAGACGATTGTACATCCTGTTCAAGATAGAGTTCTTACAATCCGTGAAAATGCTCGTTTACAAGGTTTTCCAGATTATTATAAACTTCTTGGCCCGATAAAAGAAAGGTACCTACCTGGTCTTCAATGTTTTTTCCCCAACCAATTGTAAATTACTTCTTCTTTTCCTTTTTACTCATTTTTGTTCCTTCCATTTTCACTTATTCTTTTCCTCTTCGAAACACTTATTAGATACATTCAAGTTGGGAATGCAGTTGCTGTACCGGTAGCTCGAGCATTAGGGTACTCATTGGCACTGGCATTGAAAGGATTATCAGGAGATGGACCTTTATTCAACCTTCCCGAGGAATTCCCAAAGATTGCAGATACTTCTCCAGAGGTTTATTTGTAACCAACCATTATGATTATTTATTGAAGTCAATTAATTATGCCTCAATTCTCTGGCATACTCAATTCACACTCACTGTTGTAAACATTTTTGTTGTAACTCTTTACTAGTGCCCTTTTTATGTAGTTGGATACAGACATTTTTGACAACATTATTATTCGAATTATAAATTGTAATCAGGCAAATAATTGCCAATTTATTGGTAAACCTATTCATTATTCATGTCTATGTTCATTTCTAATAGGGAAAATTCCATGTCTTAAATTTAAATTTCTGGGTATGAGTTCTACTTGTGAAGCAAAATAAGCGCCCCATTGGCCTCCATTATTCTCCGATCATAATGAGAATTTGATTTTGGAATAATAATTTTTTGGAAAATGTATGGTTAATAATGAAGGAAAAATTTTGAATTTACGTGTAATTTTATTTTATTGAAAAATGTGTGGTTAATAAGAAAAGAGAGAAAAATAAATTATAACTTGTTTGATTCTCTTTTTTTAAAAAAAATATATTTTTATCTCATTTTTTTTCAATCATACATTTTTCAATAAAATAATATTACACGTAAATTCAAAAATTTCCTTATTTTTTAATCATACATTTTTTCTCGATTCTATTATTTTAAAATATATTCTACATAAAAAAATGAGGGCTCCAACAGTAATTTAATGGGGCCCAAACAATTAATAAGTTTCACAATTTTGGACGAGATCTAGACTCATGAACTAGTTTTATAATGTTGAATGTGAGAGAGTCACGCACGATGTAAAAGAGATTTTGGCAGTTTTTATAATTGGCAATTAATTATGTAGCTATAATGAAATGTCGGGGATTAATTTATTTCTTTTTAAAGGTTGTGGACCAATTTACTACTGAGTCATTATGTTAGTCTCACAGTGCAAGTTTTCCTAGGAGTATAGAATTAATGGGAAACAAACAAAAAGAGTACATGATTAGGAATACCGAATACATAAAGAATATGGCTTTGTTTGGGTGCACCGAGTAATAAAATTTGGACTGTTGTTGAGCAAAAATTGGAATTTTGCACAATTTATAACTAAAACATTCTGACACCTTTTCAGCACCAATTCAGCCCATTTACTCATCCATTACCAAATTTACCCTTCCCATTTATAAAAATGTCGAAAGCTGCAAGTGTGTATAAAATGGTCAAAGATGGTGATAAATTGAGGTGAGAGAAAGTGGAGACTTTGCACATAAAATAGAGGATAAAATGGTCTTTTTATTTTTCATTGGTAGACAAAACGTGCAAAGGTTCAAGAAAGTGGGATCTTATAATTTGACAGAAAAATAGATTTTGATTTGGAAAAATTGCGCCCAAACACACACTATATCCTTAAATTTATGTGGGGATAATGAGAATAATTGTTTCAGAAAAATAATGAAGCTGGTTGGAATATTATATGGAAATGGCCCGTCATGAATGATACCTACCTTTGTAGCGTTTATCACTTTCTTTCTTTTTTTATGGAAAATTTGAAGCTTTACACAATAGTAGTCGAGATGGAAGTAATTGAGTAAGTAGGCCTAAAGTCATCGGTGCAGAAGGAACCGATCCTTCACTCTATATGACCCACATAAAGAATAAAAAATATTCGTTATGCAGTTAAAATATGGCTGTTTCTGAATAATACTAAGGGTCCGTTTGATTGACAAATGTGGAAAGACTTTCCAATTTTACGTAAGTTGAGAAATAAAAATTCAAGTACCTCATAAAAATGCATTTTTCATGAAATTGATAAAAAAAAATGTTTAAAGTGGTTGCATCTTGGAATTCGAACTCTATTTCCACTTTGGTATCTAACAGACAAAGTAAAAATTGAATTCCTCGAATGTGATATTTTTCATGAAATTTAAACCAATTAAATGGACGATAATTCATCTTTGAATATTTAGTTTGATGTCGTAATTATTCAACTGGACTGCAGCAATTGTTAGAAGAAGACTAAAGTCAATAGATTCCACAAGTCTGTGTACTCTTTTGCCCATTTCTTGGACTGGTGGTGGAGAAACTGCGTTACATCATACTCGCGAGTAGAAAAGTAGTTTTCAAGTCTTTCAATTCTAAAAAATAAATTGACGTCAATATCAATTTTAAAGAAGATGAATTGCATCAACTTGCTCGTAAAACATATCATTTTGCGGGTTTTATGTTTACAAAGGGAATACTTCTCTTTGTATTTCTTAAAATGTTAATAATAATTAAAATCAAATATTAATTTCAACAACGCATCTATAACTACTATTTATTTATTATTCGCACAATTTTATGGGACCCACCATTGTACCTCTTAACAAGTTACTAATAATTTTAAAATATCGTTAGGCCTTTGTTCATCTTTCATTCTATTCTACTTTTTCTAAAACCATACTACCTGTATAATTTTAATTGACAATTTCATATTCGAATCACATTAATCAATTTTAAAAATTGTTAAAAAATATTTTTTAAATCAATAGTCGGATTTTGACAACACTGAAATTGTCAATAATGATTATCAACAATGATTGTACAAATAACTTAATTCTAAATTAAACTATTAATAAATTACTAATAATTTTATCCCCAAAAGGGGCTAAGATTCTTACATAATTAGCACATCTATGCCGTTATGCCATTCTCATAAGAAATAAACTATTTCCACTTTGGTATCTAACAGGCAAAGTAAAAATTGAATTCCTCGAATGTGATATTTTTCATGAAATTTAAACCAATTAAATGGACGATGATTAATCTTTGAATTTTTAGTTTGATGTCGTAATTATTCAACTGGACTACAGCAATTGTTAGAAGAAGACTAAAGTCAATAGATTCCACAAGTCTATGTACTCTTTTGCCCATTTCTTGGACTGGTGGTGGAGAAACTGCGTTACATCATACTGAGTAGAAAAGTAGTTTTCAAGTCTTTCAATTCTAAAAAATAAATTGACGTCAATATCAATTTTAAAGAAGATGAATTGCATCAACTTGCTCGTAAAACATATCATTTTGCGGGATTTATGTTTACAAAGGGAATACTTCTCTTTGTATTTCTTGAAAAGTTAATAATAATTAAAATTAAATATTAATTTCAACAATGCATCCATAACTACTATTTATTTATTATTCACACAATTTTATGGGACCCACCATTGTACCTTCTATCAAGTTACTAATAATTTTAAAATATCGTTAGGCCTTTGTTCGTCTTTCATTCTATTCTTCTTTTTCTAAAACCATGCTACTTGTATAATTTTAATTGACAATTTCATATTCGAATCACATTAATCAATTTTAAAAATTGTTAAAAATTATTTTTTAAATCAATTGTCGAATTTTGACAACGCTGAAATTGTCAATAATGATTGTCAACAAGAGTTGAACAAATAACTTAATTTTTTTTTTCTATTTATTCAAAATAAAAAATCACACGTTCAAAATTATTCCTCCTTATTATTCATATATTTCATGATTTCCACCAATATCCCTTCTAAAAATTCAACTATTAATAAATTACTAATAATTTTATCCCCAAAAGGGGCTAAGATTCTTACATAATTAGCACATCTATGCGGTTATGCCATTCTCATAAGAAATAACCTAACATAAAAGTCACTTATTTTTTCCTAACGTATTGCACCAAAAAAAAATCAATAATGGAGCACGTAGACATTATACTCAACAGTGGCATCTCCAGTCTTGAGATCAAACGTCTGTGTTCTTGCCTGAACATAACCGCGAGCAAATCGGAAAAGCCCACTTCCTCCGATCACCGGCATCTCCCTCACCTTATTGAAAACTGCATTTCTCCCCATTACTGTAATCGTACTTCCGTTGTATTTCCCCTCACCAAATACAAAATTCATCGTCATCAAAAGCCCTAGTTCTTCTTGAGAAGCCAAAGCGTAAAACCCTTGTGCTCTTCCAACCATTGTGGAATTCAAATCTGGGCCCATTGTTAGTGGATTGTCAATCATACTTATCATGCCGAATCCGCTGGATGCTGGAACATTTGAGGGTGGGTTAACGATTCGGATTGAAGTGGGTTTTTTACCACTTAAAATGTCGTGCCAATAAACTCGGAAATGGGTGAGTTTTTCCTTGCGAGAACCGAGCATCTTAGCGTCGACTTCTGCCGGAAAATCATTATGCGATTCGCCGGAGATGGAAGACAAGAGAAGAGAGATGGTGAGGATATAGAAAACTGCAGCCATGGAATTGGGTAGAGGAAGAGTCGAAGAGATGGGTGTGCGTTTGGGTAGTTCTTTGTGTGCAGTATATATAGTTGAGATATTTTCGGTGGACACGTTTGTTAAAGTTGGTAAGCAAAAATTGTAATTTTCAGGTTGCACGTTTATCAAACCACGAGTCCAAAAAATGTATACTTAAAACCTAAATAAAAAATGTGAATTTTACGAAATGTGTACATAAAAATAGAATTTACCGAATTTAAAGCAATTCTAAGCTCCAACTAACTTATGAAAAAGTTGCACCGTCGATTCCAAACAATTTTTCTAAAAACATCGTCCCTAACCTCTACATTTTGGTTGTTCCTTACCTTTTCATTTTGTAGCGTCATTGCTTCGTTGTCAAATACAGGGTTCTTTTAAAATATCGAAGACCACGAGGCTTCGATTGAAGTCTTACTTAGTACCTATTTGAGTCATATTTGTTAAAAAATAATTTTCCTCGAACTTATTTTCAACATAAAATAATTTTACACGTAAATTCAATTTTTTTTCTTACTTTTTAACCATAAATTATCCAAAAAAATCACTATTCAAAAATCTATTAACCCAAAAAATGGGGTTCAAACAAACCATTCATATTTTTACGGTGACTAGCGAGTATTCTTTCTGATATTACGAATATAAGATAACATTTAAAAGTACAAATGTGGTGACAATCAAGAATGATGATATAATCATCCTTGACCTCATACGGTTACAGATATATAGGATCAAATGGTTTATGGACGCTACAAAATTATAAGATGGTTAAACGATAGTGTAAAGCAATATTGTTCAAGCACTAAGATGCAAAAATAGTATTAAGACGAGGGTAAATTGTGCAATAAATGAAATTGACCAAGTCCCCCAACCACTTTTTTGCTTTGTGGTGGTCTTCATTCTTGAGATTGAATTTTAAATTTGAAGTGCGAATTAAACGTGTTAGGTAGTCTTCCAATTGTGTGGAATAGGTTACGATATTAATGTTACTTTTGTCGGTAAATGCCTAAAAAGTAGACAAAAAGATCATCGTGGTCCCTCTTAAACTTACGTAATAATTGCAAAAGGGTTGACCAAATTGTTAAAACGGACCAAACATTAATATTGTATCATCTAGAACAATTAACAAAACAAAACGTACCATGAAAGTATATTATTCATTTTTTAACGTAAAAGATACGAAATAAAATTTTACCACAATGAAGAAGAAGGAAATTATAGCGATCTCTCAAACTCTATCCTCGGAAAAAGATGTTTGATCCGGAGGAAATTTTAGATCAACATAAATCGTGTAAAAATTTCTGAATTTAAGGTTGATCTTTTTCCTTTTGATCGAGAGAGAGAATGGTAGTTCAATTAGATTTTACATGTTTCATATCACCTCGACGTGCTTTAATCATAGTTTATGCAGTCATTATATGCTCAAATATCTTTGTTTTTGGACAGATTTCTTTTCCAACTTAAACAACACGGGACGTGACAAAAAAAAAAAAAAAAACACCAT
>CAIGRN010048918.1:2518-13331 GCA_903798345.1 Fraxinus anomala
TTTTTTTTTTTTTTTTTTTTTTTTTTTTGTTGGGGTTTTACCTTATCCAAATAAAAATATGCCATGATTGATGGACCCGTGGAGCGTGATTTTTGATGTTGGAGTTGGGAAGGTACGCCTGGTTACTGTTCTGATTAACGGAAAAATTGTGGTTTTTCTAGGGCCATCTTGGGAATAAAGTAGAATATATTAACCTAACTACTTTGTTTTTCTGCTATTTTTCTATTTTTGTGCTAATAATTTAGTCAATTCTCGATCCATTCCTTCAGCAATATCAGCCTTAAGTTTCTCAAGACAGGTCCTTTTATGCAAAACTTGGTACTTTTCTTTGTAAAGGTAATATTTGATTTTATATTTTATGTGAATTTTGTTTTCTTAAACGATGTAGGTTTTGTTGGTTACGGTAATATTTGATTTTTCTATTGTTTGTAGAAGTGTTCTCATGGAAAATTGCAATATCATGGATGCAACTCAAGTATGAGAAGATTTTTGTTTCCTTCAACGGCCATATATGCATACAGTCATGTCTCTGCGAACAAGAAAGGGAATTCTTTACAGGTTTCAGAATTTCCCGATGATTTATTTTATTTACTTTCTTGTAACTATTCCTTGGTTTTCCTTAATTCATTTTCCAATTGTATTAAGCCCTGATTGCGATTTATGTTTTAACAGCAGTTAATACTTGGTCCTGGGGACGATATACGGCAACTCAATCTTTCAGGTACTTTTCTATATACTGGTTTGGTTTCATGCTACCATAATTTTATATTTGTGTTGATGTTCAAATTTTCATGTTTATAAATCCTATTTGGGGGCAAATTAGTTAACACCTCGAAATGTTCGAATAATTGTTTGCCTTATTGCTGGAAGTCTGCTGCTCTTGTAGACACTAAATCCAGATTGTTTCTCATATATATATATATATATATATATATGAACTTTCGCGCAAGAGATTTGTGCTCTTTTATGAACTCAGTTTTGATGATTATTTGTAATTAATTGAACATTGACATTTAGTGTTCCGTCCTTAAATCATCAACTTGTAATTTAATGAAAGTTGGGCATTTAGGGTGTGTTTGAGACACATTATCTTGGAAAAATGTATTTTGAAATAATAGATTGATGGAGAATGTGTGGTTGAAAAAGAACGAAAACTGAAAAAGTTAATGATATGATGGCAAATATTATTTTATTGAAGAATGTGTGGTTGAAAATGAATAGAAGAATAAGAATAAAAATGAGAATATGGATCAAATAGGGGCTTAATTATTCATTTCATGGATCATGTAGTCTAAAGAAGTCTTGATAGAGATCTCCACTGGAAGAAAATTGATAGATTTTCGTGTTGATAATAATCGTGTTATGTTCTCATATTTTGAGTGCTCTTTCAAATGATTAGCGTATTTTCTAGTCTAGGATAAAATATAGTTATTTCGTTGCGAAGAAGGGAAAAAAGCATTGTCCAATCAATAAGGGTCAATATATAGCATTGTGTAAAACGGTACATGGTCCGACTTTCTGATGATGATCGATGCTGGGGGAGGGACCTGAACCCTAAATAATAAGTTCTGTTTGCTTTTGTTTCTTTTCACTTGCAACATCTTTAGGAATTCAATTAATGCTCATTGGAAGTGAAACATTAATTTCGTTCATAAGTAAATGATTTGGATACTGATAAATAAGACAATAACCTCTTACGTTTTTCAGATTTTGTTAATTAGTAAGAGAGCATAATGTTGTCTATGATATACGAGGCCTTTTATTCCTGATTTTGAGCTTGAAAGTTTTTTCTCGCGTGATGAAAGATGGACTGAACTGATATATATACTGTGTTTATGTTTTTTGGTTCCCACGACAGAATTAATAGCTAGTTCCATCATGGGCCTTTCGAGTAGATAAGTAGGTTGAGATAACTGTGAAATAATTAATTTATTATTTGTCATCGAAAAGGGATCTAATTTGATAATCCGTTATTCGTGGAAGAAAAATCATTCTTACGAATGCAGTATGTGGCCAACAATTTATAAGATGTATGATATACAACAACAAACTGAGCCATGGGTCTAAATTCATTCATTCCACAACTGTTATGCAGTGGTATTTCCAGGATCTGCCAGCTTGGACTATTGGAGTGTCATTAAGATTGTTAAACAATCTTAAATGTCTTAAATGCGTGAAATTTCCCTAACATTTTAGGTATTATTTTGTTAAAGAACTCATAGAATCTCACTTCAGGAAGCTTCGCTATACAATTTCAAGCAAACGAGGTAGTAAATAGATCGATTTTATACGAATAATTGGGTGATCAAGACAAAGCTGCAGTGGTATTTTTTAAGTTCCTATTGTTAATTGAATATTGAAAAAGCTTGGAAGTATTTTTTTTTTTGTCTGTGTGGAACTATATTAATTTCTGTGAATAGTTGACAGTCTGTAATTTTTTATTTTTATTTTTTGCGAGATCTATAATGTTCTTTTCAGTGGCAATAATACAATGTCTTGGTCATATGATGATTGTGTATTCTTGCATTTTCGCATTTGGTGTAAATTATTTCTAATAACATTTGAACATGTTCTATATCAATTACTTTGATTCTTATAACAAAATTTCAACACTGAATATTTTTGTTTTTATATATCTTTTTAGGTCTAGCGAGGACTTTGGTCCATAAACATTGATTTGCTCGTGCATTTCTCTTATGTGCCATGGTTTAATGTCAAAAACATAGTTTTTATGTGTTACTTCATGTCTTCATCATTGTATTTATGAGGAGTTTAGTAAATTTTAGATTTATTTATTAAATTTATATAAAAGCAAGTTTATACGAGAAAAGTAAATTTGTTTCCAGTGTTTTAATTCATATTAAGGCCGTTCTCTCCTCATATCAATTGGATATCCTTACTTGGTATGCCCAGTGTTCATGTATCTTGAGTTTAAATGATTTATTTTTCATAATAACATGAAGAAAAATAGAATGTAGTTCTTGCCATCTACACCAAAGTTCTACTTCCATTTAAATTGCAAACACCTTGGTAAGCTAGATTTTTTTGCATTTACAATATGTTTGGTATGCAGTACCCAATACAGTTTGACAATAGGGGCAAGATTTAAATTTTATCTTTGTTTTCTTCTTTTTGTATTGTCTGATCCACTTCAATCCAACTTAAAACATGGCATTAGTGTCTTAATTGTTTAGTGGCCAAGTAATAAAATCAATACTTATGTTTAGATAGTGTACGATCTTGAGAGAAAGAAGAGACTCACCTTTTATAATTATCCCAGATAATTATTTTGTTTCTTCACTTTTCCGTTTGGCCCTTCTTTCGCAATAGAAACCAAATTGATGCAAGAGCATCCGACTCAGATAACGCTGAGCTTTCAAACAGCACGTTGATTGCGCTAAGATATCACGAGTTGGTAGATCAATGCAAATATGGCAAGTGAACATAATTTTTCCTAATTGGGTGGTATATGAACGAGTCTTGGTAATTTGGCCATAGCTTTGTCTACGGTTATCGGAATCGCGCTCACGACACCAATTTGGAAAGCTCTTTTTTGTGCGAATCGTTTTCGAGGACAAAATCTACAGTTTTTCTTTCAAATTTCAATTTTAAGTTATTTTTTTGCCTTTTTTAGTAATATTTCGTTTGCCTTTTTAAGATAGATTATGAACTCGGATTGAGCTGAATTTTTGGAATTTTATTTCTTTTATTAAGTACTATTTGTTGGTATGAATATTGAAAATTTTCTATTTTTGATAAAATTTCAATAATTTTGATTTCTTTAGCTATATAACCTGACTTGTAGGTTATTTTCGAATCATTGAAGTTGAATAGTAAAGTTTTCTCTTTTTTAGACGTTTTCTCTTGCTTTTCTCTTGCATTATTCCCTGTTCATCACCTGCCTACAGAATAATCTCTAGTCTGCCCAACGTCAAATATACATACTACAGAAGAATCTAGAATGTACCTGTGATGACATCCATTCAGAAACATAGCTAATCTGAGGACCATAGATGAAGGTTTGTCCACTAATTCTAGCGTAGAAAGCGTACCCCCAACAGTTAGGTACAAATAGTCAGTCTATAAAATAGGTGCAAGGCCGTGTTGTAGGGTGGCATTCAATACATCAATCCACAGCTGTTCACCACCACCATCTGTATAATTTCCTGATGTAGAAACCTTATTTCCATTCCCATTTTTATAGTGTTTCTTTAAAGAAAGCATATTCACCAACACCCTATTATGTGCCATGGCCTGTCCTCTAGGAGAATGTCCATGGTCGTATGCCGCCACATTAAATGGGAGGGGACATTCGTTAAAAAAATTGATAACCTCGATAATATCGTCAATGGATGTAGGAAAAAAACTGTTGAAGGAATTTCTTTAACAATGTTTCCATAGTCGGATGAGGAGAGTCCAGTGGCTTCAAAATCATAACGAAGCTTAACCCTAACACCAAGGGTGTCAATTTTAGAAGCAAGCTGTGAATTGTTTGATCACCTTAACTTCCCTATAATAGATGATAAGTGTATTTTTGTGCACTTATTCATGCCATATTATTAAACTTTTTTGTCGTTTTAGTATTGGATTTTACTTAATTTGGGTTAATTTTATCTTATTTCAATTTTGAACTCGTTTCTAAGCAATTGGAAAAGAAAAAAAAAGGATCAATTGACCAATGATGGAAGTTTGTGGATTAATATGTATTTGAGTAAAAGTTGAAGTACTAAAATCGAAATAATTTAATGTAAAGGACCAATATGGAAGAAAGAACGATGAAAATGGCTACAAGAAAAATTCAAGGGGGGGGGGGGAGGGGGAATGAATTGCAAAAGGAGGCAAATAACAAATGAAGATCAAGTTCAAGAAGTTCAAGATTGAATTCAAGAATTTTCGGGTGCTGAACAACCTTTATATCTTTTGCTTTCTTCTTTATGACATGTTAGGCTAGATTTATTTATGCTATGAGAACAAATTCAAGAATTTTCGGGTGATGAACAACCTTTATATCTTTTGCTTTCTTCTTTATGACATGTTAGGCTAGATTTATTTATGCTATGAGAACAATGAACCTTATAATATGAATTTTTAATCTTTTGTTTTACATATTTGACACTGAAAACACGTTTTTGAATTTTGAATGATTTACATGATTATCTTTTCTCTACGATTATTGTGCTCAGTAATTGTAAGAATTTTGTGTGACTTATTTTATGCATTCAAAATAAGGAAAATTGATTCGACGTGGTGTAAATTGACATATGATCCGATAGGGAATAGAAATATACCGCTATACTCTATATGAATCTTTAAGTGTTCATAAAAAAACATACACTCTAGTATGTTCGAATCCGTCATAGAAATATAGTCGGGTCATAAATGAGAGTAGGTTTAACATTACTCGAGCGAGATTGTTAAATAAAACAGGAATAGTGATTCTTCAAAATTCAATCGCGTCGTCAAAGTATAGAACTAAGCTTAAAATCATTATTACATGGGACGATACTTTGCATAAGTAGATTATTTTACAATAATTAAAATTGAACAAAATCAATCTCTATGGGATGATACTTGTACTCAAATCTACTTTATTACATGTTAACGAACCGTACACTTGCGATTGTTTTAATTCAAAAGATATTTTTCATGAACAATGTATATTAACCGACTTGCGATGAAGAAGACAATAAAATGTGCAGGAATTAGACAACAACTAGCCATTTTTAGAGAGAGAAAATGAAGATTAAAATTTAAGAAAGATATATGATTGTATGATATAATCTTATGAATGAAGGAGTATTATATAGAGAGAGACATTTGCATGAAACTGTGGATTTGTGATCTTGGACATGTATTCGCTAGCACTGTAGCAAACAAGAAATCTTGACATACCGCACAACTACTAATTATCAAAGATACGAATTAAATTGAAGATTTCTTATACTTTTTTTTTCCAAAACTTCATGACGTTATCATGTTAACCCTTTCTCATGGAGACCGTCTATAGTAACGTATCTCAAGCTTTCCTACATTTTAGGAGCTTTTGAAATTGTCCACACAACTTCCTTCAGAGTCTTCATGATAGAGCAGTTAAAACTCCTCATGATAATCTGAAACAGTGGAATACTTGACACGTAGCCACCAAAAGCTTGATAGGAGCTTGGATATAAATACTATAGTTTGGTCCCCAAACTCAATCACTCAATCACCTTCAGTTTTTCACCATCTATTTAGAGTGTCAGGGGTTAGGAAGTGCCAAACCAATGAGAAAAGCAGCATCTTAATCTGGGCGACACCAATGGCTGGAGGTACCGTTTCTTGAGAACTACGGTCTTTATTTTGATTCCTTAAGTGTTTATTCTACATTATAGAATTGTTAAAATTCTAACATTTGGTATCAAAGCCATTTTTATTCTCTGCCATGGTGTTTTTAGTGATGCTATGTTCATCTTTGTTTTGGCCGAAAGTTTGAAAAAAAAAAATATCAAGCTTTGATTTTTGGACGTTTTCTTATTCAAAAAAAAAAATTATATGATGTAGAAATCTTGTGTAAATAGTTAGAAATCATGTGGAAATTATTAAACTTCCTGTTATTAAAATATGAGAAATGTCTGTGGAATTGTTACTGTTAATCCAGTCTAAAGGTCGATGACAACTAAAAC
Source organism: Fraxinus anomala (assembly GCA_903798345.1). Classification (NCBI taxonomy): domain Eukaryota; kingdom Viridiplantae; phylum Streptophyta; class Magnoliopsida; order Lamiales; family Oleaceae; genus Fraxinus; species Fraxinus anomala. The sequence continues at coordinate 9,181 of CAIGRN010048918.1, forward strand.
TGCATGTCATTTTGCACTTTCTTTAAAACAAACTGTATGTGACTGAAAGTCTCGTGTGTTTTTGAAATGGCCCATGCTCTTTGTGCTAATATTAAAATATTACTAATGTGTAGTTTAAAAGGGTTCTTACATTTTTTTGCCCACATATGGTTAATACATGGCTGAAAATGGGCCCACGCTCTTTGTGCCTTTCATCGTTGATTTGCAGACGTATGATTAATACATGGTTGATTCTGCTTTCGTATTTGATTTAATTATATGCGATTTGGATAATTGTTATACAAATTTATTGATTATGCTCATATTGATTCCGCATAAATTGTTTATTTCCTCTCTTTATTAATATATGCAATTTTGGGATGAGTATATATATAGTTAAAGGCATGAAATTAAATGTTATGCATAATATTATTATTTTAATTATGCTCATTTTAGGAGAATATTTGTGCATAATGATAACATGTCAATATTAGTTAAAATTACGTAATTCGTAACTATTCTCATATTAAGTTGGTCTTTATGCGATTAAATATCTAGTGATCCATATAATTTTAATTAATTAGAGAATAGCCACAGCATCTTTAATTAAATAAAGTTATATGTTATAATTGATTAGGATCACATAAAGAATGTTAGACGTTAATTGTAATTTATTCTACTAAAATAGTAAATTTTATCCCACGTGAATTTTTATTATATTTATATTATTAATTAGGGTAAAATATCAAGTCATTCATAACTTACCCACATGAATTATTAATTAATTAAATAACTTGATAGTTTTATCATAAATAATAATTGAATCTACTTGAATTAAAAATTTAGCCCACAGACACTTTTATGTCATTAGATTCAATTTTTAATCATGATTTACATTGGTAAAGCATTATATTTTGTTTAGGCCTCATTTTTAACATAATCATGTAATCTATAATTTTATGCACTCATACAATCAGCAAATTTCTCTGATATTCGTTATGATATCCTTGAACTTAAGGGAGATAACTACAAGGTCCGAAAGAAGAGAGTTTTTCTTCATTTGGGGTGGATGGACATAGACTATGCTATTAGGAAAGACAAACCACCAGCAATTACTAATACCAGAACTACAACAGATATCACGCTATATGAACTATGGGAGTGATCTAATCGCCTCAGCATGATGTTCATTAAGACTAGAATTTTTACTAGTATCTGTAGTTCTGTTGATCAACATGAAAAGGTCAAAGACTTGCTAAAAGTCATCAATGATCAATTTGTCACTTTAGACAAGGCACTAGCAAGCACCCTGATCATGAAGCTCTCATCCCTAAGGCTCACCAGTGTAAGAGGTGTGCGCGAGCACATCATACAAATGAGAGATATTGTGGCTCAATTGAAGATACTCAAGGTTGAAATGTCAAATTCTTTCCTGGTACACTACATCCTGAACTCCCTTCTGTACCAATATGGACTCTTCAAAATCACATACAACACACATAATGATAAATGGTCAATTAATGAACTTATGACCATGTGTGTTCAAGAGGAAGGGAGACTGGTAATGGAACATGGAGAGAGTGCAATGCTGGCTATGCATGGAAAGGGTAAATATCAAGCTAATCAGAAATGGAAAGGTAAACTACCTCCCCATGCTGGTATCAAGAAATATTCGAAGTGTTTCTTCTGTAAAAGAAGTAAAATATGAATGCATCAAGTTTGAGAAATGGCTTGCGGACAAAGGTAATCCAAGCTCTTTTTTTTTTTTTTTTTGATATGAATCTAATATGGTTAATGTCAATATTAACACATGGTGGATTGATTATAGATCAACAATCCATATTTCAAATTCCTTACAGGGTTTGCAAAACCTAAGGAAACCAGTGGGAAGTGAGTTAAGCATCTTATCAGGAAATAAGATGGGCTCGCATGTGGAAGGTATATGAACTTGCTATTTAATTTTACGTAGTAGCTTTGTTTTAAAGTTAGAAAAGACCTTTTATGTTCCAATTTTTTCTAGAAACTTAATTTCAGTTTCAAAGCTTGTACCTTTTAAATATTCTTTTAATTTTTCAGATTCATCTTTCAATTTATTTTATAAATCTAATTGTGTTGGGAATGGTACATTGTCTGATGGTCTTTACTGCATTAATTTACAAAACAATGTCACTTATGATTCAATGCATGTTCACACCGGTGCTAAAAGATGTGTTATTAATGAGGATTTCTCTAAATTATGGCACCGGAGATTAGGTCATATCTCTATAGAAAGAATTAAAAAGATTAGTAAATGAAGAGGTACTCAATACTCTCAATTTTACTGATTTTGAGACTTGTGTAGACTGCATAAAGGCAAATCAGACCAATAAGTCAAAGAAAGGTGCCAATAGGAGTTCAAACATATTTGAGATCATATATACTGATATATGTAGTCCAGACATGGACTCAAATAGTTAGAAATACTTCATGTCTTTCATAAATGATTACTCACAATATATGTATCTGTACATGCTTTATAACAAAAATGAAGCATTAGATGCCTTTGAGATCTTTAAGGCTGAAATAGAGAAACAATGTGATAAAAAAATTAAGATCGTGAGATCAAATAGAGGTGGAGAATATTATGGTAGATTTACAGATGATGGACAATCACTTGGCCCATTTGCAAAGTTTCTTCAAGAGCATGGGATTGTTTACCAATATACCATGCTTGGTTCACCAGGCCAAAATGGTCTAGTAGAAAAAAGAAACCAACCATTATTGGATATGGTATGGAGAATGCTTAGCAGCTCCAATCTTCTTAAATCCTTATGGGCTGAAGCACTTAAGACGGCAGTGTATATATTGAATGCCATTTGAATTATGAAAAGGTTGGAAACCGAGTTTACGATATATCCGCATTTGGGGATGCCTGTCTAAAGTGAGAATTTATAATCCACAAGAAAAAAAGTTGGACCCAAGGACTATTAGTGGGTATTTCATTGGATATGCTGAAAGGTCTAAAGGTTATTGATTTTATTGGTCATCTCATAGCATTAGGATTGTGGAATCATGAAATGCAAAGTTTCTTGAAAATGACTTGATCAGTGGGATAGATCAAACCAGGAACATAGTTTTTGAGAAGGATCATTTAGAATCTCAACCGTCCACCAAAAGTGATAGATTTTTTATTGTTTACTGCACAAGTACAAACTGGTGTTGAACAACAAATCATTGAAGTTTCATAAGCTACTGACGACATTCCAGTAGATCAGTTAGTTGAAGAGTTGCCAAGAACTCTTGGACAAGGCGTTGAACCACATACTTCTCAGGAATATGATGGTACAACATTAAGAAGATCTATTAGACCAAAGAGATCAACAATTGTGTATTTGCAAGAATCTGACTACAATATTGGAGCAGAAAATGATCCCAAAATTTTTTCACAAGCCATGAGTTACAAAGAATCAGAATTATGGTATAATGTCATGAAGGAACAGATGAATTCTATGAAGAGCAAAGGAGTCTGGGATCTTGTTGAGTTGCCTAATGGTGTTAAAGCCATTGGATGCAATGTAACATTGAGAGATAAAGGCAAGACTCGTTGCTGAGGAATTCATTCAGAAAGAAGGAATCGATTACATGGAGACTTTCTCTCCTGTATCTAAGAAAGAGTACTTGCGTGTTATTTTGGCATTAGTAGCCCATTTTTACTTAGAATTGCAACAAGTGGATGTGAAAACATCATTTCTCAATGGAGATCTAGAGGAGGAAGTTTACATGAAACAACCTGAAGGATTTTCCTCTAGTGATAGTGATCAATTGGTTTGCAAGCTCAAGAAATCCATATATGGTTTAAAACAAGCATCCCGCTAATGGTATTTGAAATTCCATAATGTAATTTCTTCATTCGATTTTGTAGAAAACATTATGGATCAATGTATATACTAGAAGGTTAGTAGGAGTACAATTTGTTTTTTTTTATATACGTAGATGACATTTTACGAGCAACCACTGATAAGGGTTTACTGCATGATGTGTAACAATTCATCTCTAAAATTTTTTGATATAAACGATATAGGTGAGACATCTTATTTCATTGGCATTAAGATCTATAGAGACAAATTTTGAGGTATCTTGGGTCTATCTCAGGAAGCCTGTATCAATAAAGTTTTAGAGAGATTTCGGATGAA
>CAIGRN010048919.1:0-10392 GCA_903798345.1 Fraxinus anomala
TTTTTTTTTTTTTTTTGCGTGTTTTGAAGTTGGATAGAAAAAAAAGGATCTGCTAATTTTAAAGGTCTATAAATTTTCATTTTCTTTATATGTCCGAAATTAATAAATCTTGATATAGCATTTCTTATTAATTTTGCAGGATAGGTAATCTGTACCTTGAATCTTTGATTCGATAATTTCTAATTTTTTGTCTTTTTTTTTTTTGTTTATTTTAGGATGGATTTATTGGTCTAAGGAGTAAGCTTTTGTGATTTTTACAAGTTTTTAATCTTTATCTTATTTCTGCATACTAATGTTCATTTTCCATTTTTATGTGCACTTAGTTCGTACTTTATAAAAAAGTCTGTTGCCATTTTTCAACTTTATATCTCTACTATTCAATTTGGAGAATGTCATAAAACTTCTATATATGTAGTTTAGTATGTGTAGGTACATGCTGTCACAGATTGCATAGACACTTTTTGCCCTATATACGGGACTATCATATCAGTTTACACGCCTGTGAACTGAATCTGAAATAGCCAGAGATATGAATTAGTTAGTAATAATCTGATTGTGGAGCCCGTTGGATACATCATAGTTTTGCAAGTGGTAGTAATTGGCGTTCTTTTGTAATAATTTTGATGAATTAGTTAAATGATGTAGTATTAGAAGAGTTCGAGAAAATACAGAATAGTGATAAATGGGGTGCTTTATTTACTTGCTTCAAGAACTCAGTTCATAAAGTTGCATTCTTTAAGCGAGATGAGATGTCCTTTTTTTAAACTTGTTTGATAGGTGAAATCAATACGGCAATTAGTTTGTGTAGGAATGTTAAAAGCAAATGGTGATTGAGATATCTTAATTCTTATTTTGGAGAAAAATATTTATGTATTTGAACTTCTAGGACTTTTCTGAATCTCTAAACTGATTTGCAATTACAGTTATTGAAAGAGTGGCTCTATCAAGTCTCTTCTTTCTGCAGATCTACCACTGATTTGCACCTTCTGATGTGAATTTATTCTCAACTACGCAGCTATGTCCCGTATGCAAGGGGAAAGGAGTATCCTGGATTCCTTTCCTGAAACTATTGATCTAAACCAAGGGTCTTTCTCTAATAATGATTCTGTGGATCATTCAGGTGCTTGGGATGACATGCTAAATCCAGTTGAGAGTCGACTACCAAATTACATGCTTTCCTCCAGTGAGGGAAATATTAGTTGTATAAATACTGTTAACAGTCATGCTCAGAGTGTCAGTGGCTGGGATGTAGGTGAATCCAGTTCATCAGCAAATAATCTGCAAAACGAAGTCCACAGCGATGTTTCAAGAATGAGACACAGTTGGTCGTCCTCTTTCAATGCTTGTTCTGGTACAGATGCAAGAACAGAAGATTGGTCTTTTGAACCGTCTAATGTCAATAGTGCTGGTTATGGTGGCAACCAGGCAACTGGCAGATACCCGAGTATGCAAAATTATGGTTCGAATTCTGGCTCACTGAATGTAAATATGAATGGGTACGCTAGCGAGAATGATGATCAGAGCGGTATAAGATCGGGTCAATCACAAACTTTTTACAAGTCTGGTCAATCAGAGACAAGGCAGATTCCTAATTTTCACACTTCTTTCAATAGTAGAGGAACTTCTTCTGGTATTTCTGGTACTTTATTGGAAAATGACGACACTCCAGGTCCATCTTTGGATACTTGGGGTTTATCCTGCAAGAGAAAGGCTCTTGAAGGTACTTCTCGACAATTTTACCCAGGTGGAAGTTCCAGCTCCAGTCAACCAATTGAGAACATAATGCAGCACTCTGTTCCTTCTCGCTATGTCGCACCTGGAGGTTTAAGTATATCATCGGAAACTGGCAGCTTAACTAGAGCTAGTCATTCTGAACAACTAAATCCGAGGAGCGGGGTTGTCTTGGATAGAGTAGCATCTGGAATTCGTCCCTCTCTAAGTGTTTCAGGAATTAGAGAGAGTCCTGCTAGAAACTTTGGTGTGAGATCAAATCTTGGACACCAGTCTGTATCATTTGATATGCCCATAGGCTCTGATGCAAGACATTCTAGTGTTTATGCGGCACAGCAGCCCTCGAGACCTATCTCAAATATTGATTCTTCGGAGTTGAGATCACCATTTTCTTTTCCAATAAATCTAAGCAATCCGGTCAACCAATCTCATACAATGCATATCTCTCATGCGAGAAGTGCACTTCCATTTGCTTGGAATGGATCTCCCGATGCACGAAGTGGCAGCTCAACTGGCTCTTTAATGCTCACTGGAGAAAGAAGTCCTGCAGTGAATGAAGACGTTAATTTTAGAAACCCTTTCAGAAATAATGCTGATTATCCTTTGTTTATTTCTTCTCCAGAGACAAGAAATATGCTGCAGGACCAAATTGATTGGAGTTTTGTTCCTGGAACTTCCGGATCTTCGAGAAATAATTCTTCTGCTTCTCGGGTTGGCTCCAGTTCTAGTGTGCCAACTATTCCCCCAGTGTGGACACCTCATCAGAATCCAGCAATGCAAAGCCAGCAACGGTCATCAGAATATTCCCTCTGGGCTCCCTTCCCATTTGTTGAGTCTGATTCTGGAATTCAAAGAAGTCATTTCTCGGCCATGCCTTCCGCCTCTTCTTCCTCAGATGAGGTAGCAACTGGTAACCAGGCCCGCAATCAATCAGATCAAAGGTCAGCATTCTTGATGGCAGTTCCGGGTGGTGACATCAGTGGTTGGCGTGCTTTAGCTGCTGATACTGATGGGAGACAAAGACTGGTATGAGTTTGCCTACCTTCATACGACAATTACTTTTTGGGTACTAATGCTTGTGTAATTTTGTGCATGCGTGTTATGCTTGTTTATTTGGGGAAAGTACTAAATCTCATTATATATTTCTCCTATCTAAAAAGCCCTAGAAACTACATTGTGTTAAACACCTGAAGTAGTAATCTTGCTATCACGAAGTGTAGATGTTAAATTAAGCCTTGACACTGTCAATTGGCATCAGTATAATCACAAAAATACCCTAGTATAATAAATCCTTAACGGAAGTTATTAGTTGAAATTGTTATATATTATACTCAATAAAGATTTTTTTCTCTTCTTAAAACTTATAATTTTCTACTTTATGGGTTTTTAAATATTTAAAATATTCTTTAAATTTCCTATAGAAGAAACTTTGAAGATCTATTATTTTCCCTACGAAGCACTGACACACTATTAAAAGTAATATGAATTTTTTATATTTTTCATTTTTTTTCTTATATTGTAAAGTAATATATTTTATTATTATTTTTTAGTGTGTCGACATTTTATTGACAACATGTCGACAATATATCCCTATCGACCTGGGAAACATCAACACGCTGTCGGCGTTAACGTATCGGTGTTCGATACATGTCGGACACTGGTACGTCTCCGACACGTCGTCGACGCTTTTGGAAGTTCCTTGTTGTATGTCGAAGATGAAGAAATGAGATCGACAGTTGAAAACAGTAAGCGAAATCGGAGGTTGCCGCGCACATGAAGAAGAAATGCAGAGACGGCTGGAAGAAGTGCATAAACAGCTGAGGAGGAGGAAGAAGAAATGCAGAGACACTGAGGAGGAAGAAGAAATGTGGAAGAGGCTTATTTGGATATGTTTTGGAAATGAAGAGGCGTTGTATATGTTTTAAGAATGAAAAGACGTGTTTGGACTTTGGACAGTAAATCCAATTATTGAAATCTACTATTCAAATCAAATGTGTTGTGCCCCAAAACATTAAATAGTCTGCAAAATTTACTTTTCTATATCTAATTGATAGGCTTTCTTTTCAGTTTTACCCTCAACAAACCTAATTTTTTTTTTAACCATTTTACCCCCAATAAAAAATTAAACTTACAAAGAAAGTTAAATCCTCAATCCCCTTTCTTTATAATGGTAATACACGAAAATTGCAAAAAATTATTACTTAAAAGACTATTAAATTAAAAAAATAATATTTTAATCAACGTGTCAATTACATATCGTGTCGGAAATTTTTCGAAAAATCGAGTGTCTACGTGTCCGATACGTATCGTGTCGGACACTCGTGTCCGTGTCGATGCTTCTTAGCTGTCGACAATATATCCCTATCATGTTGGAAATGTATGTCTTGACATGAACGTGCCCAACTCTATGAAACCAAAAAATAATTTGGACACATTACTTGACATATCCGACACGTGCCCGTGTCCAACACATGTCAGCGTCGTGTAGGACACCGACTTGCTGATCGGGAGAGCGTAGGTGCATCATTTATTTTCCCCCTCTTCATGGTACCTCAATGTGCTTGACTCCATTTCGGAGTTACATGCATCATCATGTACATTGGTTTTCATATTCTTTTTCACGCCTTTTAGGAAGCCATTTTAAATGAGTTCCAACTTTCCAATATTGTTTTTATGTTTTTCAAACTACTTGTTTGACTGCCTATTTACCTTTTCTCTAATCGCTTCTTCGTATGTTAAGGTTGTATGTCATTAGTTCATTATGCTTCCTCAGTACAATTATCATAAGTATATTCTAATGGTCTTCCATCATTATTTTCATAATCAAATGCTAAAGATCTGACCTAGTTGTGCGCAAGTATGTTGTACACAACACATCCTTGATTTATTCCGATTGCAAAAAATATCACAAAATGATTCCCAACCAATTCCAAATTAATAGTTCCACACCTATCAAGTCTCTCCCTAAAAAAAAGCACTATTTTCATCCACATAGGGCCATGCATCCTAGCCTTCGACTTACGATACTCTTACTTTTGTAAGCAAATGATGTCACACTAGTCCCTTATATTATTCAACTCATCGTGTTCAACATATCATATTATGGATTTAGAAAACCTGCCTATCCTGATTTAAAAGCTGAAGTCCATGTTGGCTCAGCTTAAAATTTACTTATACAGTTTTAAGATAAATACTTTTTTGTTGGTCTAAGTTGGAAATTACTTCTTTCAAAAGTAACCCCTTCCTTATTGTCAAAAATAAGTTACTTCTTTTAATCAATCATGACATGTTTGAAAATAAAAATTTCTTAAAGCAAGTTTAGCTCACTTTAAGCTTAGCCTATCATGCTATAAATCAGGAGAGGGTTTACAATTTAAAGAACATCATATACTGAACTCTAGGATCCTCACACATTGGATTGTCTTTGTGAACTTTTGTCACTTGATGACTATAATTACCAGCAGGAGTTCCTTTTGAAGGTTCATGGATATTGGCTACCTGAACCAAGTTTGTCTTCCTTCCTTTACCCCTTTTGGTTGTTTAAAGATCCAGGCAAGGAGAAGTGTGTGTTGATAATATCTTTTTAGAGCAGAGAGAAAAATAGCCCCTTCTCGTGTTTAATGATTCTCATTGTGGCTTATTAGCTGGTGTTTTCCGAGGGATTTTTTGTCATTCCAGATTTATGTGCTTTATCTGGGGCATGAGAAACAGATATTATATACCACATTGTTACATACCTGTTTGCTCCGAGCTAAAACTGAAATTGTTGACCCTGAAATAATTTGTATTATTAATTTTTGGAATATTTAGTTATTTACGCATCTTAATTTATAAGTTTGTTGTTGCTTGCATCTATTGTTATAGCTTTAGAAAGCTTCCTACAAGTGGAAGAAGGGATTGACTGCTTTATCATTATAATCACTCGATTATGTTAAGTTTAAGAACTTCCTTTATTAGTAAATGAGTAAGCCTTGACTACAAGGACTTGTGTTATTTTTGAGTTAATGAATTGGTAACAGAGGCTTAATATTTTGCAAGTTAATTTGGGACTGCATCATTTTATGATTAGTATCATTTTTCCGTGGTGTAGTTCTGGGACTTCTAGAAGTTCAAATAATAAAAACCTTAAATGTGGAGAACCTTTGGTATTGTTTCCAATGAGTGCATGTTTATGGGCGTGCGTGTGAAATAACCTATCGTACTAAAGTTAAATCTTTTTAACAAGTGTTGAAATGAGATCTTAATTGAACTTCGGTTTGGTGTGAAAAGAACTCAATTTTTTTCTTGTACAAGTTTCATGCCCTCCTGGCTGGAGAGCATGTTTGCGCCCAAAAGTTACTTTTCTTTATTTTACTTTTTGAAGAAAGTAAGTTTTGTTAGTAACTTTTAAAACTGTGCAAAAACGAAGCATAAAAGTAACTTTACTTCTTTTTAAGCTTAGCCAAAGATGCTCATTATCCCAGTTCCCGCTTTAAATTACATTTACTTAGAAAGTAAGAGCATGTTACTGTATACTCGTATGCAGCTTTATAACTGTGGATTCCTTTTGATTTCCAAACTTTGTTAAGGGCTTGTTTGGTATCGATTAAAAGCCAATTAAAAGTGAAAATATAACCGTTATTAGGTCTCATTCGTCTAATAAAAGTCAACAATAACGGTTAATTTTTCAATTTTAATTCGATTTTAATCTCTATCAAACGGGCGCTAAACTTCTTTGGATATTTTTTTTTTTTTCCCCCCTTTTAGATGATGTTGTACATAATGCTCTATGGAAACTTTTATTGTTGTTGAAAGAAAAGAAAAAAACTGTATGTAGTGAAGAAGGCACCATTTTGATAAGAACGACTTTGGTGTAACAGATACGCCATTTCTTGCATGCAATGCGGAGGGGCGCCCACTTACGAGCAGAGGTTTGCTTTAGATTTCTGTAATGATTAATGAACTTTTTATTAGTAGTATATTCGGAGTTACTCTGCGGCAAGTTGAAGTATATTTGCAAATGCAAATTGACTTGCTCATACGGGCAAGACATGTTTTAAATTTGTGTTTGTTGGGGGAGAAATGCACAGGCACTCACAATCGAGACAAACGTGATAGTCATGTTTGGCTAAGTTAAAAAAGTAAAAGTACACTTCCAAATATGTTTGGACATGTTACGTTTCTTGTACTTTTAAATAACGTAAGTTGTTAATCTTGGAAGTAACTTTGACCTTACTCGTAAAATAAGTAATTTATTTTCAACTTTAACCAGCAAAAATACTTATATATTTTGAAACTTACTTATTTACTAAGTAAACATTTTAAGCATAGCCAAACGTGCTTTTCGTTTTTTTTCTCATTACTACTAGTTTATATTTGGCTGAACTGATAATACTGATATGTCATACTTTCTTCTCAGGATTATATGCTATTTGACCCTTTCATAAATGGATTTGCTGAGATGCACGACAGTCATAGAGATATGAGGCTCGATGTTGACAATATGTCGTACGAGGTACTTCACTGCATTTTGTGATTGGATTTCTTTCATAGTTTCTATCAAACGGGAGAACAACTTTAAGAAATTGTCATTCTTAAACATCATGGTTTGTGTTTCAGGAACTATTGGCTTTGGAAGAACGAATAGGGAATGTAAGCACGGGATTGAGTGAGGAAAAGATTTTGGGTTCTATGGAACAGCAGAAGTATGAACCATTTGGATCCTCGCCAAATTTGGAGCCGTGCTGTATATGTCAGGTAAACATCTCTAATGTTTTTCCCCATTTTATTTTCATTGATATCACACGAATGCTTGAAACAAATTTGAAAAGCACTCTTTATGCCCACACCTTTAAATTTCTTGTTTAAAAGGCCTTCTTAAGATTTCACTGCCATGTTTGGTCGAGATGATTGGGCAGTGTCAGTAAAATCTTGTTTTACCAAAACATACACATAAAATCTGATGTACTGTTATCAGAAGGGCCTTCTTTTACAATATATCCTCTTCTTCACCGCTACCTCTATTTCCCGTTGTGTTCTTTTTTCTTTATTTGCCCTTTTGTGCTCGTTCCATATTCATCTGTTTGTTTGGCTGATACGGAGATAATTTTTAAGTTTTCGGTTTTCCTCAATTTGATCAGGAGGATTACATAGCTGGAGATGATATCGGGATATTGGATTGCAAGCACGAGTTCCACACCAAGTGCATTAAACAGTGGTTGATGCTGAAGAATCTGTGTCCCGTCTGTAAAATGACGGCCTTGGATACTTGAAACGAGACTACATTCTTCCATTCTAAGCTTATACATTTGGTCCTGCCAGTATTTTATTCTGCTATTTAAAACATTTTCATCCAGTAATGGTGGACAAACTGTGCACACATGTATACCATAAGTTGAAAGACTGATTTGCCAACATTTTTGTATCCGAAGAACCAAAAAAGAAATAATGATTAGACAGACGTTCGACTAAATTTATGGCACTGAAGGACCTTTTGACAATTTCTGGTTGTAATATTGTTATTGGAAAGACCTTTATTGGTATTATAGTTATTTAGATTTATTTTTTTAAGTAATTTTTTGTTTAAAATTGAGATATTTTTATTTATTTATTTATTTTTGCTAAAAACTCAATGTTTAATAAAATGTATAATTAAAAAATATAAAAGTTATGAATCTTAAATAAAATTAATTATTTACTTTAATTTTAGATATTTATCAACTTTTTCAGTCAAATGAAATCTGACTTAAATTTTCATGGTTATTATCTCCTTTCCGGAGGCTACTTAAGTTAGATATTTCCATACTTATCCAACTTTTGGGTGTGGTCTTGGAATACTCATTGAATTTCGGAATGTTTTCTATTGATCATTCAATTTTATGGTGTTGCACTCCATTATTCACGAGTTAAATGTTTTAACACCTATGTAGTCACAAGTTACTCATCGAAATTTAGGATGCTTCCCATTGGTCATCTTACAAATCAAATATTATTAAATAATTTGTATAAGATTATATGACTGGAAAAAAAAAATTTATTTTACTCTTTCCACATTCTTATGTTACGCAACTCGATTTATTATTATTTATTCAAAATCATCTAATATTATCCCGACCATGAGTAACAATTTTTTGTTATTTATCAAGTTGAAAATTTTAACTTAAAAATAGGCTTTCTACGTGGTTTTGACCATTTTGAACAACAATGGAGAGTGGATCAAAAGAATGTTGACCTGTGCGAGGGACAAATCAATGTCATTGTATTATATCTATGAGTTTAAGAAATCTTCATAAATCTTCATATAAGGATGATCTTATAAATTTTAATATTTTTATTATTTTTTTCTATCATCTCCTTTGCATTTTCTTTTATATAATTGTGCTTTCATAATCTTGTTGAATCAATTTTTTTGGCTTGCGACTGCTTTAAAGTTGAGTGATCAATGGAAAGTATTTTAAAGTTCGATGAGTAATATATGACCACGTTCAAAATTAGGTGGGTGTTGAAATACAACATCCTAAAGTTAAGTGACCAATGAAAAAATTCTAAAATTCGATGAGTAACTCGTGATCACGCTTAAATTGAGTAGGTGTTGAAACATTTAAGTCGCGAATAATGGAGTACAATGCCCCTAAAAATTGAGTGACTAATAAGAATCAACTTGAATTTTGTTGATTAATCCGTAATCTCACTTAAAAGTTGGATGATCGAATACAACACGTAAAATGAGCAATCAATAAGCGGGTTGTACTACAAGAGGGAGGCGCCGGCCAATAGGGAGCGCCGATGGGCCAGACCCCATCCAATACGGGGCACTATGTCCACACCATTGTGGTGCCTATAAGAAGAATAATCCTCAATAAAAAGCATTATGACATCGTTATGGTGTCTACAAGAAGAATAATCCTCGATAAAAACCATTATGGAAGTTACATCAGTAACGCAGGTGACCGTAAAAACCCAGCAATGGATAAATCCAAGAGCCGGTGAAACAGTTGCCTGCAATTTTTATCCCTTGCCAATTTGAACTTCCGACAACGTTCCGAACCAGAAAACAAGCGAAAGAGAATGAATTCTCGCCCCCGTTCTCACTTCACACTCCCAAGATTCCAGTACACATTTCCGCCACCAATTTTCACTCCTTTCCCTTAATACATGCAGCAGTCCAAAACTCCAAACGACCAAAACCCTCTGTTAAGCAACGCCCTTTGAAACCCACCAAAATCATCTTCCCAGTCCCAGCTCCCATTAACGCCCCGCCATCTTCTACTCCTCCCAAAAAGGTACATTTTGTTCACATCCATTTGAAAAGTAAGAATGATTGGAGTTTCTGTATTATGTTATAGTTTAAGATTTTGGGTACGCTGATTTTTTTGAANCAACGCCCTTTGAAACCCACCAAAATCATCTTCCCAGTCCCAGCTCCCATTAACGCCCCGCCATCTTCTACTCCTCCCAAAAAGGTACATTTTGTTCACATCCATTTGAAAAGTAAGAATGATTGGAGTTTCTGTATTATGTTATAGTTTAAGATTTTGGGTACGCTGATTTTTTTGAATTTCTGAAATTGGCTTTCGTTGTAGTTTCTGCTATCCTCGCGACAAGGTTCCTTTTGTTCACATCCTTTTCAAAATAAAGAATTATTAGATTTTTAATGTTATGTTATAGTTTTTCTTGATTGTC
>CAIGRN010048922.1:0-12831 GCA_903798345.1 Fraxinus anomala
TTCATCAATGGTCCTATTGGGGCCTTTGTCCTTGACTTCCTCAATTTGGCTTCATTCCTTGGGCTATTTAATTTAGGCTACACTTTTTGTATGTCAATAGAAGGAATAAGATAGATTGAGAATCAAAGACAGAAAATCGTGTGGAACTCAAAAGAAGAGGTGTAAAAATTCATGGGATGCCAAGAGATTCAAGGTTATACGGGGTTGAAGCACCTTCTTTCTCTGTTCAACTAATGCAAAAGGGAGGTATAATCGTGCTAGTCGTTCCTTGTTAAGGGATATAATCTCACATCGAATAAAGATGTAAATATAAACCAACTTATAAAGGATTGTGTTACTTCTCTTAACAAGGTTGACCTTTTAAGATGGATCTCCAATTCTTAACATGGTATCAGAGCCCATTAAACTCCAAATCAAAAAAAATTGAGCACACAGATTTCAAGATTAGTTTGCTCAAACGAGCCATCATCTGGGGGGGCATGTTAGGCGATAGAATCCCACATCGAATAAAGATGTAAACATAAACCAACTTATAAAAGATTATGTTACTCCTCTTAATAAGGTTGACCTTTTGAGATATAACCCCAGTTCTTAACATTCCTCACCGTACTCAGTGGTGAGCAAAAAATATTTAGAACATTCACATAAAGTCAGGAATAAAGTCGAAGTTCACGAGGCAGAGGACACATTTTGTCAAGGGAAAGGAATTTGATTTTCCTCACTCCATACAACATGCTAAAGACACAATTTCATAGTACTAATCATATTTTTATTGTCTTCAAAACTTGTTCTTATACCAGAAAACACCCTTGTTTGGCTCGTCTGGCTCGACATAAAGACACTCCTTCGCCTCTCTCCACATAGCCTTGTAAAACGGAGTTCCATCAAACTGATAGTACTCACCTAATAGTGGCTTAATTGCTTTAGTTGCCTCCATTGCATGATAGTGCGGCATTGTTGAGAAGAGGTGATGAGCCACGTGAGTATCAGTAATATTGTGGAAAACCTTATTTAGCACGCCGTAATCTCGATCAACAGTCGACAAAGCACCCCTCAGCCAGTCCCACTCGAAAGAATCATAATGTGGCAATGAAGGGTGTGTGTGCTGCAGGTACGTAATTAAGACAAGGAAGCCATTCACAATGAGTAACGGTACTCCGTACACGCATGTAAGCCAAACAAGTCCTTGGGCAAAAGCAAGGCAGTAAAGGATGTATGTTGTGGCGATGACACCCACATCAGAAATGTAGATTTGAAGTCGTTCACGGTCATTATAAATTGGGCCGTATGGATCATAGTGGCAGGCGAAACGATCATAAGGCCGGCCTGAAACGTTGAATGCCAAGTATAGAGGCCAACCGAGTGTAAGGGTGACAACAAGTGTCATGACTCGTCCTGGTGGATTGTTCAAGTATTTGGAGAACCACGAGAGTTCGGATTTAGGCTTCGGGACGAAGACTTCATCACGATCGAGGGAGCCTGTGTTGGAATGGTGCCGTCGGTGACTATATTTCCATGAAAAATAGGGTACAAGGAGGGTAGAGTGGAGGATAAGACCGACTGTGTCATCGACCCACTGGTAATCACTGAATGCATGGTGACCGCATTCATGAGCAATGACCCAGACTCCAGTGCAAACGCAGCCTTGAAGGATCCAGTAAACAAGCCAAGCAAGGTAGCTGAAGGGGAATGGAAGTAGATGAAAGTACGATGTTGCAATGTAATAAAATACGGAAATGAGAAATAGGTCACAAACAACATAGGAGAATGAGCGAAAGAGAGATCTCTTAAAGCAGTGGGGTGGGATGGCTTTCTTAATGTCACCGACTGTGAATGGAGGCTTAGAGTAAGGAACCCTTTTAAGGAGGTTCTTCTTTTCTTCACCTTTGGTAGCCGGAACAGACATACGACCTCCTGCTCCCATTTTCGTTCAAGGACTTGTTTCACACGAGCTGGAAAACCAAAGATTTAGGTGAGTCGATAGTGAAGAAAAGATATTCATTCAGAAATAGAAGAACGCAATTTATATTGAGAGCAACCAA
This sequence comes from Fraxinus anomala, assembly GCA_903798345.1. Classification (NCBI taxonomy): domain Eukaryota; kingdom Viridiplantae; phylum Streptophyta; class Magnoliopsida; order Lamiales; family Oleaceae; genus Fraxinus; species Fraxinus anomala. Next base: position 2,043 of record CAIGRN010048922.1, read on the forward strand.
GACAAACAAGTTACTGAAATAAATAGAAGATAATCATAAATATCTTGGCTTTCCGATTATGGATTGGTTGGTTACTGGATTATCGAATAATGCACCAGACTGCACTTGCGTTTCCCTTCGATCACAACAACTTATGTAGTTATGTCAGTTTGCTTTTAAATGAACGGGGCAAAGATAACTTAACCTACTTGTTAGGTAACCAACTCCTCGATACTAAATTTACTGTTCGTAAAGGAAATAAATTGGAACAACTTATATTGAAGGAAACAAAAAATAGTAGTACATAATTAATAAATCCTAAGCTCCATTAAGGGAAGAATCAAATTCCATCCTTTTGTTCTATCAAATATGATAAGGTCCTCAATAACAGAGTCCATCAAAATCGCCAAATCAGGAAGCAAGGTCAAAGCTTTACCTATCAATGAATTGGAGTATTATGACGAAGGGATAAAATCTAACCAATTAGTTAATAGTTGGACAATTTAAGAGTAACCAGAATTCATCTAAAAGAGGTAAATAACTAATATTAGTAATGTCTATCCTTCTGGTTAGAATACCTCGTCTCCGGCCTCGAAATTTAAAGTCGCAAGAACTACGGTAGATAGTAGCATAGCACCAACCTTGCAAAACTATTCCAGATGATAATAGGGATTTGAAATACTAAAATTAATCATAAAAAGCAATCTGAGTTCAGAAAAATAAGCTAAAATGGAAATGGACAATTCATTTGAAAATAAACAAACCCCCATTAAAGGAAATGTAAAACTCCATATTATTTGGAGAGATATCAAACGCCTGATTGTTTTCAATCACGTATTTCAAAAATTTCTATCACAATCTATTAAAAATCTAATTTTAATCATCACCAAACACCCTAGAAAAGGAAAAGATTTGATTTGGTCAACAAACGAACCCATAATTTATGGTGGAAATAATAGATTGTTACTACAAGACCCACACGCAACACATGAAAATCTAACATATCAAAATCAAAATCATTATAAACACATTCAAATACAAAAAAAAAGTGATATTTCATGTTAAGATTTGGGTTCCATCTGAAAAAGTAGACCTTATGAAGAGGAGTACTCCAAACTCTTATAAATTGGTATATGTTTTCATCTTTATTTGATGTGGATTTTATCCATTAACACTGGAATCAATTTCTCCCTCATTTCTTTCACGATTATTTTATTTTTCACACGCAAAAAGTAGTACTTAAATTTGAATGCAGTCAAAAGCTAAATTGCACATTCAAATTCAAACGCATAGAATTCAAAACATTACCAGAGACAATTTACCAATTGCTCAAATGTCAAAAATCCATTATTTTCTTCAACAATAGAACAATAATTTCACAGATCCATCCAATTTAAGAGAATGCTGCTCAATAAACATTAATTTTATTCATATTCATATTGAAAATGCTGAAGAATAGAGGAAAGAAACGGTACCTGAGAGTCAGATTGGGCTGTAGAAAGCACCCGTAAAGTACTTCTTTGTGAAGCGCTTTCTCTCTCTAAAACTGCCTCTGTCTATGCATGGCAATGTACAAACCTCCTCCTCCTCCTAATATACAGCTCTGAGAAATGAGCCTTCCACACGTCGAAATGTGATTGGTTTATCACGCTTTGTACCCTCTGCAGATTTCCATTTTATAGGCTTAGATCGAAAGGATGAAAAATAAGAGGTTAGTGGAAAATGCCATGACATTCATATCTTATAGAAAATCAAACAGTACGTATGTTTATTGAGGGTCGACTCGATCTTTTAACATATTTTGTGCCGATTTGTCTAAAAATTGAGAGTCGACGCAATTTTTTTAACATACTTTGAATCGATTTTTTCTATTTATTAAGAGTCGACGATTGTTTAACATATTCTTGTATCAATATTCGTTCGAAAGTTTGTTTGCCGTTGGAGATTTTTATGCAGTTTTCATTGATGGAAATAATACTAAAATGGGATAAATAATGAAAAATTAATATTTATCTCCTTTATTTTGTAGTTAATAATAAAATTAATGAGGTACATATTTTTTTATTATACCACTGATGTATGTTTGCATATGATTGGATGTGAAATGACGAAAAAGGGCTTGCGTGTCCATGCAAGAGCTGCAAGCGAGAAAATTTGGCAGTGGCAAAAATGACAAGTTGATAAAAAGATGAGTTCCTAGGTTTTAGTGTGCCGGCACTTGGTATCAGGGTATTTCTCCTTGGAATATTTCTCTAGGTTTTGTCTCCTCGGTTTGAATTTTATTATTATTATTATTTTCAATTTCTTTTGATTATTGGTTCAATTATTTAGAATTCCATAATAAAAATGCACAAAAGGAGATTTAATTAGTAGCAAAATTGGGACGAAACTTATTTTAGGTCAACTTTATAACTTTGCCCTGTTTGGTATTGATTAAAATCAAATTTTAATTTAAGTCAAAATCAAACAATCAATATTAACCATATATTTTATTGGTTCCACAATTTTTCAACTATACATTCCATCAACTTTTATCAAAATTTACTAAAAATCTAATTTTAATCTCCCTCAAACAATCCCGCAATTTAAATATAAGAATAATTTATTCACGGGACTAGAATTCAAAATCTTTCTAAAGAACATATGGGTTTTAAATGTTATCTATTTAGAGATTTATAGTGAAAATACTACTTTTAAGATTTAACCCACAAAAATAAGAGTAAAAGTATTATAATATCTCATTATTAAAACTTAATCAATTTATTTTTTCTAATGATTTCAAAACATTAACTATAAATTAGAAATAATGAAACTTCTCTTTCTCGCTTAGTTTCGTAGATAGAATCTTATTAATTTTATTTGAGTATTTTCTATTTCTGATCTCTTAAATAATTGTCGATCTGCACGAGGATTGAAAAAGACAAATACATCTTTATGTGCTTTAGAAATTAGATAAAATAATGGAATTTTGTTTTAGCCCCTGCTTGGAGCACATTTCCTACCTCATAAAAATGAGAAAAATGACCATTGCACAGGTAGCAAGGCCTCACCTTAAAAAGAAGAAGTCAAAAAAAGGGCTGAATTTGATGACAAACGGTCATATTTTTCATTTTTTGACTAAATAATGTGCCTCAAAAAGAAGCTTAAACTCAAAGCAATTGCATTATACTAACTGCAGACAACATTTAAAAAAAAAAATCGATTTAACTTGCATGGAATGAAAATTCAAATTAACCTGTTTATACTTTATAGTAAAGTTAAAAATCTTTAATATAAATTAAGATTTCTAGATATTTGAGTAATTTCTACTGTATTGACGGAAACATGAATAACTATAACTAATCAAATGTTTAAAATTTTGTATGTGTTACTCGAACAATCACAGCACAAGAACTCAAATCTAGAGATAGATCGTTTTCTATGAAGTAGAAGATTGAAGGAATTGTTGCGTGACCTTATAAAAAAAATAAAAATTAATCTCGGCCAAACATGCCCTTAATCAACTTAAATTAGGCTTAAATATTTGATAACCTAACGAATTCCCAAGATTTGAAAGTCTAATTAACAAATCTCACGTGATTGAGATTTGACATTCTCTTTAATTTATGTTCATCTTACCAACAATTTTGTCTACCTATATACATGCCACCAAAGGTCACATAATGGCCAAAATTCAAAAGAAACTACTCAATATTATTTTAATAAAAAGTCATGAAATATCTGTCTATTTTTGTGTTATTTCATTTGTAATTATTAAACTTTTGATGAAATTTTAATCGGATCACTCAATTTTAGTTTATAATCAAAATTATTGAATTTCAATTTATGTTCAATACTATTCACACTATTCACTCCGTTAGCCACTGTCACTAAATTTAACACCATTGTCCCCACGTGAATGTTAAAGATTAATAGTAATTTATTGTGTCACATGACCTAATCATAATGTGGCCATAAATTTTGAAAATAAATCAATGATCAATGCAAAGAACTTAGAAATCTATTCATCAAGTTTGAGATTGTCGACCAATGTGAAACAACTCCATGTTCATGTAGAAAAATTTTGGTTTCAAGTTCGAGAAAATTGCAATTGAGGTTTCAAAATTTGAACAATATAGCACTTAGGTCCCCATTAAATATATTTTAGGTATATAAGTCCTCGAAACTTTCCATTTTGAAGCACGTGAGTCTCCATCGGATAGAACCGGATCCATCTTACCATTGAAATAGAACATAGACCTACGTTCTTTACTCTGCATTATTTGAAGAACCCAACTCTATTTTTTTCATTCATATTCTCAAACTCCATTATCGGACTTAGTTTCGTGTTGGTAAAACGTTCATTTATTGTGACATCCTTTAAGTTTAATGGTCACAAGTGCTATAAATATAAAAAAATGCCTCATTATCAACCCAACACTCAAAAATATTTGAAAATTAAGCACTTATAACTTACATACGAAGGGCAATTTAAAAAAGAAAAAATAGATATTGGATTAAGTCGTGTGTACTTAGTTCTTGAATTATCACTTAGCTCGTCAAAACTTGCCCTAAGTTGCTTGCATATTTTCAGAATAGTCTAGTCTTGAAAAATAAAACACAAAATAAATGAGTAGAAATGTGTTGATGTACCAAGTATAAAGTGTTTTAGGAAGTTGCAAGAATTGTAGGGTCGATATATTGGAAAATTACATAATATATTTTCACCTTCCATCTTAAGAAAGATATAAAACTACAATTAACAATAAAACACTAAAAAAAACAAGCTAAATGAAGATGAAATGTGTGATTGAAGCATAATAGCCGAGAAATTAAACTTTATTGAGTATTTGTTTGTCCCGCTCTAATCCATCATTGAAATTTGAAGTATCGATCTCAAGATCAATGCTTTTGTACCATTTAGCGCAGAATACATAAATCACAAAATCTACGGTTGTTAATGCAGCAATGAGAAAGTAAAATCTTTCCATATGTCCAGTGTTCAAATCATTAGGAATCCACCCCGGGTTGCTGCCTCTTGCCGTAATTCCCATTACGACATTTACAAGCACGCTACTAACAAAATTACCAAGGGAAATCGACGCCATGCAAAGAGAGCTACCCAAGCTCTTTATACCATCGGGTGCCTGCCCGTTAAAGAATTCCAGCTGCCCCACATACATGAAAACCTCGGATGCACCAACAAGAATGTATTGTGGGATTTGCCAAAATATGCTTAAAGAGCTAGAGTCATTGTGTAATATTACCCTTTTCCGTCGTTCAATTTCAGTAACCCCTGCTGCAACCATTGCTAGCATTCCAATTATTAGGCCAATTCCCATTCTTTGAAGCTCCGTCAGTCCTTTCGGGTTTTTACTTAGTCTGCCAACTAGAGGTATTAGGATTTGGCGATAAATTCCCGTGCAAATGAGGACACTGCATATGTCAAAAGCGGACATGCTAGCAGCCGGAAGGTGAAACTTTCCTATTTTGGCATTCATCACGTTGCCTTGCTCGACGAAAAGTGAAGCCATTTGAGTGAAGATCACTGAATATATGATAGTGCATAGCCAAATAGGTAACATTTTAAGGATACATTTTGCTTCCTCAACTTGAGTCACAGTGCAAAGCCTCCATGGGTTTACTAGACCGTGTCGAGCTTCTTCTGGGTCGACTATTGCCGCCTTGTCAAGGCACCTAGAGATTGCAACAAAATTGATATAATTACTAGTTCTTTCTTGATTTTAGAAAGAGAAATGTCAAATTAACCTAGAAATAAAAGACTGAAAAATCAAAAGGGACAAAAAATCAATAAAGATCAATGTCATTTATCAAAAGTTATGTCTGTTTCTAATATATCGATAATTACCTATGCTTTAACTAGCTAGTTCGTCGGTATATTATTGATCAAGCTTTCACTATAGAATTGTAGTTGAAAATAGTTCATTGGTATTACTTGTAAGTTCACTGGAATGTATGGTTGGAAATAAAGTTCAATAATTTATAAATTTTTCAAAAACGGACGCTTACTATTAGTACTTACTGAAATTCATTGGTGTGACGAATTTTCCGACTTCCTTTGATTGCAGACTCTAATCCTTGCACTTCATACAATTCTTGCCCAGCGGAAAGAGTTACATTCCATTTCTTTGCTGCAGCAACAAAGACTTGTGCTACCCGTGGCAAAGGGTTGCCACAGGGCTTAATATACCGATATCTTGGCGAGCCAAGCAAAAATAACACTAATGCTAGAACAGCTGAGCCTGTAGCCACCCAAAACCCGAGTGTCCATTTTCCCTTGTTCTCATAGTAGACCAATACAGTGTTTGAAAATAACGAGCCTGTGTTTAGTGCAAAATAAAAGTAGCAAAAGAAAACCTCCTTTGAAATCTTTTGTTTAGGATTTGATTCGTCGAATTGATCTGATCCGAAGGTGGCTATAGTAGGCTGGTGTCCTCCATATCCAAAAGCCACCAAGTATATAGCTAAGTAGAATGCGGCCGAGCCAAATGCAGTCATAGGTACACATATTTGTTTTCCGTCACCACAACCATCAGGTTTGATCAAGAAAATCCAAGATATTAAGGACAAAAGAACAAGACCCTGTGTTGTGATTCTACTTGTTAGCTTAGAACACGAAAGAATTAAGTACGAAAAAAATCTAAAAATAAAGATTTACCAAAATGAATATCACTTGAAAGATTGCACAAGTGAGATAACGGCCCCAATACGAATCACTAAGGAATGCTCCCAATAATGAGCACAAGTAAACTGTCCCCGTCCACTTGCTCACATTATTGGCTGCAGAAGCATTGTCTTGACTAAGAACTCGGGTTAGAAACAAAACCAAATTCACCCCAACGCCGAAGAAAGCCAACGTGGCAAGTCCTTGATTTGCTGCACAATAGGGAAAGAGGGAAAAAAGAAGAAAAATGTCAAAAAATACGTTGAACTTTCACTGGTACATGTTATTAATTATAATTTTAAGTACTAGTTACCTAACAAAAGAAATGCTGAACTCCATCCTCCTGTGCTTTTTATTTCTATGCAAACATTCGTTTGATCCTCTTCCATAACACTGACAACGTTCGTGTCTAGAGCTCCCTGATAAAATTGGTAAGGGATTAGTTGAAAAGGTTAAGAGATATTTTATTATTATTTTTTTAAAAAATAAAATAAAATGAATATTTGGTATGCAATTTTGTATAGGAAATTGGAATTAATGAAAATTTAACCTTTTTTCTTTCATAGTATTATCAATAATCATCATTGTTACACATAAGAGGAAAAAATGCAATTATTGTCAGGATATTAATACAGAGTTCAGAATATGGTATGATCAACTTGACACCATGTAGAGTCGGCTCTATCGAGTGTCAATGGTGCTATCGCACATACCTGTAATAATAAGGACACCACCATTCTGATTAGTTATATATGTGTGTCCCGCAATTAATTGATGTGCCATCTTACCTAAGTATTGTTATTTAGGAGATCATTTTTCATATGTAACATCCGAAATCATTGGACCGACCCTGACACTAGGAACTGTTTTTCGAAATCATAATGATAAAAAAAACAAGTAACTTAAAAATAAATTTTTAACTTATTTTTTTAGCATAATTAGAAGACAAAACATAGGTGGAACTGCAAATAATTACCAACCTTTGATGCAGTCTCCATGATAAATGAGGTAAGCTAGTCAATTGAAGTGAATCAAAGGCTCCCCTGTGGAACATTAATGTCCACGAAAACTTAATTAAAGAAAATAGAAATTAAGGGAAATTACAAGAATAACAATTTAAATTACTGAAAAATGGAAATTCTGACCTTAACAAGTATTTTTTGAGAGAAGTGAAGCTGAAGAGTTGTGTGGAAAATGAGTTTGATACATACAATATATATTGCCATGCAAGAAAGGGTATTGAGAGCGACAACCTACGAGGGTCATTCTTGAAATCATTTTTCCAGTTGAAAAATATACTTTTAAGATATAAAAAAATCAAAATCAAAATATTTGTGGAAGTAAATGAAGGAGAGGTAATGAGATGGAGCTGTGCCACAAATAGGGTCAGTCATTTCTTGATAATGGATCGAGAGTCCACCTTGGACGAACAAATTTACGAGGCTGTCTCACTTTGAAAATAAGAGATCTTTCAATTCTATAAGTAAGTGGATTTTACAACTATTTTATCGTAATATCTTATCTTCCTATATAAATTTAGTCTCATCTTTTAAGAATGTTTAATTAGGAATCTGTCATGTCATAGATTTTGAGTAAGCGTGCAGTGGCAATATTTATAAAAAATTTAGAATGATGTGCACGAAGTTTAGCTAACCTTTTGCGGAACTTGATTAGTGAAAGAACAAGGAGCTCCGGAATAGTGCCTGATTCTGGTGAATGCGATGATTGTGTATCGACGTTTACAAATGGTAACGTTGGTCGGAAAATTAATCGACCCACTGGAGAAATATCAAGGCCAATAAAACTTGTTGTCATTTATGGTGAAAAGTATATTGAAAGAAATTTCACCGAATTAACCAGTCGAAATTTTGAGAAAACCCTAATGAAGATCTATAGAGGATGAAATAAGCTGCTCGCTTATAGCATGAAAAACAATGTAATTAAATATTACTAGAATTTTTTAGTTATGTAACAAACTCCTAATAAAGCTCCATTTATTCCTCATCAGTTTGAATTTCAATTTTTTTTTTTGGATCGGGTGAATTTGAGATTTCTAGGGAGACCAAATCTCTCTCTCTCTCTCTCTCTCTCTCTCTCAAAATTCATGACTCATTTCTATCTAAGAATAAATAATAGCAAGAAATGGCCCATCAGCGATTTCAGATATAATAATATGTTTTGTTTAAGTCAACCACACTAGGTGGCAGCTAGTACAGAAAATGACTTTTTCAAAAAAAAAGTAATCAATAAGCAGAACATAATTTCAGATGATACAAGATAAGGAGTGGTCCATATTGACATTGTATACCCCCAATGACTTATTAAATCAAATCTAGAAATCTGTCCATTCATGAAAATGTAGGATACGTTGTTTCCCACTTGGACCAAGTCGTTTTCTAGAGACTGTTGTACGAAATAAAAGTCCTAAAGTTCTCAATATCCATTTTTTTCAGTTATTATATTTGTCCTAATTTAATATCATATTAGGAAAAATTATGTCCTATTTGGTATTGGTTTTAGGGGAAAAAATATAGGAAAAATTTCATAAGTAAGAGGTTAAGTTTCACCCCTTTCAAATTTAAGATATTAAAATTTAAAATTTCAATTTTCAATTTTTTTAAAATTTAATATTTCAAATCTCAGATTTTTTTAAATTTTATTTATAAATTAATTAATTAAATATATATTTTATTAATTAAATATATTAAGGTCAAAATTCCATATAATTTGGTCACAAATTCTATATAATTGGTCACAAATCACAAATTTTATGTCACAAATTATTTTACAATCACAATTCAAAAATTTTATAGGTCACAAATTGTTCATCGATCACAAATCAAAAATTGAAACGTCACAAATTATTTCACGGTCACAAATCAAAATTTTTATATCTCACAAATTATTTTACGGTCACAATTCAAATATTTTATACGTCATTCATCGGTCACAAATCAAAAATTTTGTAAGTCACAAATCAAAAATTTTATAAGTCACATATTATTTTACGATCACAATTCAAAAATTTTATAAGTCACAATTTGTTCATTAGTTACAAATAAAAAAATTATATATCATAATTTATTTATCAGTCACAAATCACAAATATTATAAGTCCTCAACAACACAATCGTCGACGCCACTGCCATCACACAACAGCCAGATCCCTCAACAAAAAATCGGAACCACACAAAACAACACCACTACACAACTGCCACCACAAAAATCGCCACCACACAGCCTAACCCATACTCCACCATCCCGTAGCCCCACTACACTCCACGCAGTGCCACCACTATCATCAACCCCAACGGGGCCTCCACTACCACCACGTCACCACCATCCAGTCATCCTCAAAAGCACTCTTCATCATGTCCCATCTCGTCGCCGCCACTGCCCCAAACATCACCAACAATAACAACACAACACCACGGCCACCAACCAAATCTAAACCCACCATACACCACATCTGCACCCTCTGTACTGATCCCTCTATCACACAATTTTCCAAACACAAAACCATATTGTAACGTATAGAGAAGAACCGTGCACTTATGAGCTTCTTGTTTCAATTGATTTTGGGATCAAAATGTCATTGAACACATAGAAGTTTCCTTGTGGTGTTGGCATCAAATGGAACATCTGACTGAACTTGAGCACGTGTTGTTCACCGGCGAGTTGGAGATTACCTGAGACGAAAACAAGCATACCGCCAGCGGCTCCAGATGGCTGACAATCAACGATTGTGGTCTGGTGCTTGCACTGTTGGAATGGCAGACTGGTGAGCTTCGCCACAATATTTGCGATCCCATATCTTCTAGCCCTCGAAGGTCAACATCGACCTTCTTGGTACAAATTCGCGTGCCCAGCTCGATTCGCATCAACAGTAATGTTCAACGAATGCCTTAGCATTTGGGTTATCGGGTTCGATAGGCGACGCCTCTCTCAGGTCACTTTGCGTCGCAATGGAGAGAGGATGAGAGGTGAGAATAGAGAGAAGTAAGGTCGTGCCGACAAGGTGGTGCCGGCGGTGGTGGTGCCGACTGTGTGGCGGCGGCGGATGGACATGGAGAGGAGAGAAAATGGGGAGATGAAATAATTAGGGTTTTGGTTGGGATATTTAGGATTTTGTAATTATGATTTAGA
>CAIGRN010048937.1:0-31193 GCA_903798345.1 Fraxinus anomala
CCTATTTAATGAGAGAACCTCTCACGAAGAGAGGCACCGAGTCTTTTATTGAGTATATTTGACATGGTATCAGAGCCAATTCCTTAAAATTCTCTCGTTTTCTTGATAACAATTTTCTCACGGCGGAAGGAGCTTTTGCTCTAAAAGCTCCTCCCGTCCGATCTTCATCCTCAATGGTTTTCTTTTCCTGCTCATGTTCCTTTCAACGTAACGAGACTTTCAACTTCTGTTCTTGTAGATTCATCTCCAAATTTTTCATCAGTTCTAAAAAAAAAAAAAGTTCGATGCATTTGCTGCTTTTCAAATAAAAGGCTGCATTAGTTGTTGTTCTCTAGCACAGCTTTCTGCTGCTACACATATGCCAGCCTATACATATACCACCCATATATGAACCAGCCTACTATAAATCCGTGTGCTTCTGTTCATTCCCTCGATTCCTCGCCAATAGTCCACCACAAACTCTAGTATCCTACCTAGTAGATTTAGGTTTCTAATTGTTGTCTTATTAAAGAATCGTCGACCGTGGTAGATTTTTTTGTTGTTGAAATTGTGGGCTGGGTAGCATCTATTCAAAGAAAATATTTTTGGGCCTTTCTGTTATCTCCCATTTGGGCCAAATTTGGACTGCTATTAAAACATTTATATTGCTGGTTGGGCTGGGTTTTTTAGTGTGTTAAGTCTTATTATTGGGCCTGTTTAGTGGTTTCGGATAGTTGGGCCAGATTTGTATTTGATGGGTAGTCAATTGGGCCAGGAGATTTGAATGTTAGTTGTGTTAGTATAGTTTTCAATTTGGATTTTGGAATTTGTGTTTTGCGCTAATGTTAGCACAGTACTGGATAAAAAAAAAAGGGATCATTTTTTGGTTGAGGAGAGAGATACATGGAAGTGCAGATCATCGCGTTTTGGTTGCTCAGATGATGAGCTCAAGTTTTGGATTCTTATAGGATGATCATCTTGTTTTTTGGTGTATGCTGTTTTGTAGGATTTCTTCCACCTGCAGCATCTGGAGTTGTGGCCGGTGTTTTGGCGTTAGAGCTTTTGTTGGAACACGAATTATGTGTTCGACCAAGTACTCCCAACAGATAGAGCTCACTGTATGTGTCGGCACACTTCGTGAATTTCTTTTGAAAATTCTTCTTGGGGAGTGTGAGTTCTCTTAGTTTCTCGTAGTATTTTTGGAGTGTTCTCGTAGTATCTCGTAATATCTTTGGAGTGTTCTTGGATTGGCTTTGGAGTAGTTCTTTGTTGTTCTTGGTCTCTCGTCGTCACTAATTTTCGTAGTTGGGTGCTCTGATTTGGATTTCTTCTTAGTGGGCACAAATATTGTCACCGTCGTCAGTTCATGATCGCAAATTGATGCTTTTACCAGCATCAATTTGAGGGTGGATGTCAAGGAGATTGAATAAAATTCCGAAGATCGAATAAGATTCCGAAGATCGAAATAAAAATCCGAAGATCGAATAAGATTCCGAAGATCGTCGAAGAGTACGATTATATTATTATAATTGTATTAGATATAGATAAACTGTTTTTACCATTAATTAATATTGTTATTGATTGCTTCCATATTTAGTTGTTATTTAATGAGAGAACCTCTCACAAAGAGGGGCATCGAGTCCTTTAATGAGTATATTTGACATGGCATACTCATTGCCTGTTTGGCATTGGCTTTTGAAGAGCCAAAAGGAGATTTTGAGACCCAAAAGTTGCTTTTAGACTCGTTTAGTTAGAAGAATTTTTAAAGGAAGTTGGTCCATTGTGACTTTCTCTAAAAGCACTTCTGGAATATGAAGATTTTTTAAAAATTAGTTTCCAAACAAAAACTAAGGTAACTTCCTTCAAAAGTTCTTTTACACAAAGTAAAAGCAAAAGCCATGCCAAATGGGCCACAATATTGCAGGAAAATAATAAACAATATATGAAATGTTAGAAAAGTATGAACTGATACCATTCATTGTTGCTTCATCATTGTTCATAATAAAAGATTAGGTGGCTCTGAAAAGTTGATTGGGAATAGCAGTTGTCTTCAAACATATGCAAGAGACAGGAATTGAGCTTTTTTGTCAAGAGAAGATAACGTTATCCCTTAGGCTGATCCAAGGCAAGAACAGACTTATTTTGCACGTAGAAACCAAAGTCAACAAAGGCTAGGGGTGATTAATCAGCTTGCAACTAGCACGATAATTCACCAAGGAAATGGATGGTTTATGGAGTTGATGGATTGCACAGGAACATGGTTGGTCTGACGTGATGCACCAAAGCTATAGGGCTTGTTGATGCGATATGGTGCCTTGGGGGTCCACAAGTGTGACAATGTACAAAGTCAAGCCAATCAACCTAAAGCATACCCAATGTTTTACATAGGTCTTAGACACTTGGACAACTCCCGTACTTGACAATTAGCTCAATATGGACTAGCTGACTCTTGGGATCTATTAGTCTTTGTGAATGGCACATTGGCCTTTTACCTTGTCTTTTGGAACGGAGTTACATTGGCATGTCAAAATTTATTTTCCTAAAATGTGAGTTTTATTATCTAAAACCTTACTGGAGATGTGAAGAAACTAATGTGAAAGATCATTCTCCTGGCTTGCACACCTTTTCAGTGGACAAGGTATTTGATTTCGTTCGTGGTCGACAATGAGATGGAATGGTTTGAATGGAATGTGTATATAAATGGATGTCCAATGACCTGTATAAACTGGAAAGGGAGGTGACTTTTATTACCTAAAGCCATTAACCATATAAAGAACAGAAAACTGTAAATGGAAGGGTTACATTTTAAGCTTGTGCCATGGCTGCCTTTGTTGTGTCCCGAAATTTGTTGGGTGATGCCACAAACTGTCTCAAGATCAATAAACAATAAATAAGCTTTGTACGCTTTGATCATTAGAGGGTGAAGCCAAAAAATTGGCTACAGCTTATATGGTTTATAGAGAGGAAGATATTGTATAGTGTACTCTCTTCTTTTCTTGTTTACTTTTGGGCCATAATTAATACTTCTGTTCGAAATGCACAGCTAGTAGTGCAACTTAAAAGTCGACAGGATCTTGAATTAAGTTTAACACTTAAAGCATTGGCAATGTTAATGGTGCCAAAATGATTATGGTATTCAGGTTACTTCCATTATTATTAGGCATGCAACCTGTGTTGTTAAGTTGTACACATCATTTGAAAATGTAAAATTATTGTCAAATTTACAAATGCATCATTGATGTTTTACTTAATTGTCTTGGGAGAAGTGAAATTTTTTAAGCAAATGTAGAAAGTGATTATGTTATTTCGGATTAAAAAGGATAATGCATTTATCATTTTCATCTGATAGCAGTGCACTGTCATTGTTTCTTCACTGTCTGTTACAAAACATGATTGTTCGCATTGCATTGTAACTTTGCATTTTCCTTTTCCGTCCTATTCAGAATATCAAAGGAATTTATTGCCTAAATTTGTGTTGCTTATGTTTTACATTTTCACGTTTCTTTTATTTGTATTGTCAATGTTAACTTCTTCCTAGTGTTGGATTTGCTTATATGTTAATACTTTTTTCTTTGGGTAGAAATTATTTCTCGTTTCTATTCTAATACTTTTTCTGTTTACAGGCGTTTCTAGATTTTAGATGCTCTGTGGTTGAAAGGCGTGCAAATTTTAAGCTGTCACAAGCAAAAGATAGGTATCATATTATTGAGGTATGCCTACAGTTCTTGAAAGTCAGTGGTCTTGGTCCAGTCACAAGCTTTATGTATTGCTTAAAATCGATCAGATCTTTGTTTTCTAAATTCATAAAAAATGAAAATGATACAAGTAATCTTTGCTAGAGTCGTCATTTAGTGGCTTGTGCTCGCTATAACTGTTTCTTTCTCTAATAAATACAACTGGATTGACTGTGCTTCTCAAAAAGTTGAATACATCTGTGCCATGTACTATCTGTAATTGTTGTTACTGATTCCCTTTTTTGCCTTCTCCTCTCCTTTGCTTGTTTGTGAACTAAGGGCATTATAGTGGGGCTTGATAATCTGGACAGAGTTATTGACATAATCCGGAAAGCTTCAAGTCACGCATCAGCAGTAGCTAATTTGAAAGGAGGTAACTTCTTTGATCTTCTAAATTTATTACTTTATAATGCTTCTGTTATTTTGCGACTCTGTGTGTGTGCCCAATCCCGATACTCCCCAACGAATAAGCATGTGGTGACTCAACTAATTTGTTCTTCTATTGTAAGCTCGATTATACTTGTTGAGAGTGCAATGTTTTAGGAGGCACCGATTATCTTCCTTGGATTTTTCTAAGTTGCGTTTGTTTATTATAAAATAAGTATTAGGTGTTAAAACATTTAGTCGCAGGTTCTATTTAAATCATATTGCACATGCGTTAGATCATGGCAGAAGGCTATTGTTTGCTCCTGTTTAGAGATTTAAAGTATCTAATTTTAATTTACTTTCGGTACTTGTAAAATCTGGAAGCCGTTGGTGTGAGCTTGAACACAACTTTCTATATTTTTCTTCTATTCAATTGATTACATTCCTTAGGCGTGTACCCTTTATTCACGGGTGTCTTAGGTGTGTGCATTCTATTCTCGGGTTCTATATCTTTCTACTATTCTATGCTGATTGGTTGATATATAATAATATTTTATGATTAGAATGATTTGTTATGCTGGTGCCATTACCAGAAACCATGTGTAATGTACCACAAATAGTATTTATTATTATTATTATTAAAAAGACAGAACAACAAATTCTTTGTTGCAGAGTTCAATTTGTCTGATAAGCAAGCAGAAGCTATGCTGGATATAAGCCTTAGAAAGCTGACATCTCTTGAGGTGCTTCAGTATCTCGTGACTTCTGCTGTTTCTAGATCACACTTATATCAAACTATTTCTGTTGTATTGAGGGTTTTGTCTATGTTGTTTTCCAGAGAAATAAGTTTGTTGCTGAGGGAAAATCTTTGACAGAACAAATTTCCAAGCTTCAAGAACTTCTGTCAAGCAAAAAACAAATACTTGAGGTAATTTTCCGTGGATGCTCACTTCTATCTGTTTTTTTGTGAAGTATGAGAATTTGAATACATATTTTGATGCATTCAATTCTGTTCTTACACTCATTGGTTTATCTCGAATTTGAGTGATTGAAATTGCAAAATGTAAAGCAATAAAACGATCCCTTCACGCTCTTTCTTTTTTTCCTTCTGAATTCCTCTATTAAAATAGGAATATATAATATTTATGATAATTTATCGTTTATCTCCTAGGATGAATTTGTTTATTTCTTCTACTATTTCTTCTCTCTGTGATTATTTTTTAACTAAATGTCATTTTGCTTTACCTGGGATGCCAAGAGTTATGCTGTTGTCTGTCATTTTGCTAGGCATTAATAAAAGGTTTGTCATGTAACATGTTTATCTTATAAATAGTGAAATTTTTATTCTGATACTTAGTTGATAGAAGAAGAAGCAATAGAAATAAAGAACAAGTTTTCTAGTCCAAGGTGTTCAATGCTGGAGGACACTGAAAGTGGCCTACTTGAAGAGATAGATGTTATCCCAAATGAAGAAATGCTACTGGTACTCCTGAGAATTTTTGATCTTCCAGAATTAATACTATCTGTATAGTTATTATTTATTACTCAGAGATGTTCCGGATTCAACTTTCAGGCATTTAGTGAAAAAGGCTATGTAAAAAGAATGAGGCCTGATACATTCAATCTTCAAAACCGTGGGACTATAGGAAAATCAGTTGGGAAGTTGAGAGTAAATGACGCAATGTCTGATTTTCTCGTCTGTCGAGCCCACGACTACATGCTGTATTTTAGGTACTTTTTGCTTTCAATTATATTAACTTTTTCTGTCTGCATTTTTAGTTTGTTAATTATTTTGTGCAAAATGAATTTTTGTTCTGGTGTCAAAGCTTCTTGTTTCTTTTAATTTCCATTTGGCCACTCAAAATGGTGTCATGAAAAATATGATTCAGAATAAGTTGGTATTGGTGTCGGTTAGGAATTCAATCAAACTTAATTTGGACTTACCAATCTACTTTGGAAATCATAATAGCACCATCATGTTTATATACCCTAGGGAACCTTGTTCTAGAAAAAAAAAAGAAGCTAATCCTGACCTGTACAATCCTCACGCATGACTTAATCTAAACAAGGTCTGAGTTACTAACTGAAAGAGAGTTTGAGGTTAGTTGCTATTTGGTAATAAGAGAGTACAGATTGAATGCAATCATAGTAATGTAATATAATAGTTTTTAGCGTGTACAGAAAAAAATGAATAAAGGGAAAGGATAATTTTATAGCTGTAGTAGATAGGTGCCTGTCATGGAGATTGAAGATTACCAATCGAAGAAATTATTGATATCTTATGAGGTGAAGTTTTTACAGGGTAGTAGGAGGCCTGGATATTAGACTTATATGCGGGTAACAGTTTAAGCTTGAAGCCAGTACAGCACCTAAGAACCTCTCTCAGGTAGATAAAATATTGTAGCTGCCACAATGGCGTTGGATGTTCAGAAACTAGTGATTCGAATTATGTATATTTTGCGACTGATATAATCACACCGATAGAGGATGGACTTGTAAGCAGGTATTGATTTGGGCTAGCCCAGGCCTTCGTACAAATGAGAAGCTGGGTTTGCAATTTATGCTGCACCTGTGGTTTGCTCTCATCCACGTTGTAACTATCATCAATTCTTGACTGATTGTCTTTCTCCATCTGCGAACTTGCTATTCATCTCCTGCATCTCACTTACTGGATTATGATAAGTAGTTCATCACTAGTATTCTCTACTGTCCATTTGCAGCGATAAGGGAACAGTTTACTCTGCTCGGGCGTATAAAATTCCCGAATGTACCCGTGCTGCTGCTGGCACACCACTTGTCCAAGTATGTCCTACCCAGACATAAGTAGCTTATCATAATCTTGTCAAGTAATCTGATCCAGATTACTTTTCTTTATGGTGGTTAACTTTGGTTGACTTTTCTTTCTGATCCAGATATTGTCCTTATCCGATGGTGAGAGAATAACTTCCATTGTCCCTGTGAGTGAGTTTGAAGAAAACCAGTATCTTATGATGCTCACTATGAATGGTTATATCAAGAAAGTTTCTTTGAATTATTTCTCATCAATTAGGACAACAGGAATCATAGCAATTCAACTGGTTTGTCTTCTTCTTCGTTTCTTGAATTTTTTGTTTATATAATTATCATATAGCTTAAACACAACAAACCAACTTACAGGTTCCTGGTGATGAACTGAAATGGGTGCGACGTTGCACGAATGATGATTTTGTGGCCATGGCCTCACAGCATGGAATGGTGATTTTGAGCCCTTGTGAGAATGTGAGTTAATTCTTCATTTTTTTTCCTCTCGTGTGCTTCTTTCGGTATATGTATCTGTACATTAAGGTTCTTGTCACTAGTCACTAATCACTGGAGATTTATACCTATTCTCCAGTTGAAATTTCACAATTTGGTTGTCAGTTGATTTTATCTTAGTTTTATTTGGATATAATTTTCTATGTTATTTAAGAGGGAGAATGCTTCAGGTCATTTGATGAACTCTAATTATAGCACTCCCAAATCTTGTTCGTTTTCACCATTTGTGTTTATTTTTCTTAGATTAGAGCACTTGGAAGGAATACAAGAGGTTCTGTTGCCATGAGACTGAGACAAGCGGATAAAATGGCAAGCATGGACATAATTCCAGCATCTTTCGGAAAAGAGTTGGGGAAAGTTTCAGGAACTCATCAGACCCAGTAATTTCTCAATCATTATGGTGGAATATTACGTTGGCAATAGAACACCATTGTATTGGTTTGACATAACCATGTTTTTTATGCTTAAAATTTAGTCAAGCTTCCCTTGGTCTAAGTTCTGGACATTTATTTAAACTGTTGCTACTCATGAGTAGTCAGTATATCAATAATGGAGTGTGCATGCATCTGTAGCAGTGTTCAAAATATTGGACCTGACCTAATGATTGGAGAACAATTAGTTGGGCTCCTAGTCCGGGTTTTACCTACATCTTTCGTTTCTAAAACCATCTCTTTTGAGAAATTCATTCAAACAGGTGGTGAGTCCTTTAACTTGTCAAATTATTTCATGGTTGTACAGAAGTGCCCAAGTTGAAACTCATCTCTTGATATCTAGTTCTGAGATAGAATGACTAATATTTCGATATTGTTCTCTCTCTTTTCACATCATTTTTTTTTTCATCTCCATTTTTTTCTCTGCATCAAATTATTTTAGACCAATTATCTTTAAAAACAGAAGGAAAAGTACAGGCATGGTCTTTCTTGTTTCTGCTTGTGTTATAGTATTATACTAACTAGCACACTTGAAAAATGTTTGACCTAGAAAATATATATTAATTACAATTTTGTATTTCTTTAATTATGCTTTTACATTTGTACAACTCCATGGATTGGCAATTTTTGTGTTGAATGAACCATCTGATTTAAAACATTCATCTGTGACATGAAATGCAATTTCACTTTTGACAAAAAATGGTTGGCAAAAGAATTCGAATTGCAACTGGATGTTACACCTGATTTGAGGTGAAATGGCTGAGTAAAGTCTTATCTCTAATCCTTGTCCTTCATCCAACTGCTTCTCTAATAGTTAGACGTGTGTAAGTTGTCTGTACTACTATTTAAGAGCCTCATTTTTTGCAGGTTTTTTTATTCTACTTAGATCTATATTGTTTTATTTTCAGCGCATGATTTCACTAACTGTTCTTTGTTTAATTTGGAGCAGTGGTAAGGACTTAAGTGGTCCATGGCTGTTGTTCATATCTGAAAATGGCTTTGGGAAGCGAGTTCCTCTTGCCAAATTCCGCACGTCACCATTGAATAGAGTTGGTTTAAAAGGTTACAAGGTAGGTTACTTTCACCATATCAAAAGTACAAAAAAGAAAAATGAATATAGCAAAGGACCTAAGTTGTGGGAAAGATTAATTTCGACTTCTTCATGGGACAAACAACAATTGTAGAACTCAATGTAGACGATTTATACTTCTGCCTTTGTTTTTTTATTTTTTATGGTCATGCTACTCATCTGCTTTAAATGCTGTAGTTTTCATCTGAAGATCGCCTTGTAGCTGTTTTCGTAGTTGGAGGTGATACATCCTATTATTTTAATTCTAATTTATTCACCTAGGAACATTATAATAAAGTAGAATTGAATTCTAAATATTTTGAACAGAAGATGGAGAAAGTGATGAACAAGTGGTGTTGGTGAGCCAAAGTGGAACAGTGAATCGGATAAAAGTTCGGGATATCTCCATTCAGTCACGATTTGCAAGGTATTACGATTTCTGATAGTTGTTTTACATTACATATGTATTTGGGCTTGCAAGGTATTACGAGTTATTTCTTGATTAAATACTCTGTATTCAGTCACGTACCTTGTTTTTCTTCTCCAGAGGAGTGATTTTGATGCGTCTTGACCATGCTGGAAAAATTCAATCAGCATCGTTGATTTCAGCAACAGAAACAGATTCCGAGGAAGTTGAGGTTGCTGTAGCATAGGAAAATGTTGTACAACGATTTTCAGACACTTTGTATATAGATTTAATCCTCCCTTTCCTTTGCCTTCTTGACTCTGTGATCTGTATCAAGTCGCTATTTGTAGCATTTTTTTGTCAAAAGCACGGTCTCATGTTGTTAACCATGTAAAAACATAATCAGAAGCAGTTTTCAATTAATGTTCGCTTCATTAAAATTTTAGACATAAGGGAGAAAAATGGTTTCACATGGTCTCTTCTTTTAACTAGAACGAATCCTACTCAACCGTATGATGTTGCAGTAATGTCTTTTTTCGAATTTTATGTCTCTAATCTTGTCATATTAAAATTTAGTCATGTAATGTTCTCTCGCTTCTAAGATATTGCCTACGATTTATTTGATGTGAAATAACCATAGAAAAGTGGACTCTTGTGAAAAAATACTACAAAAGCTGGAAGCGTATTTGCTTGTTCAAAGACACGATAATGTTCCTCGAAAATTGTCTTGCACTTTCAAGATTTGCAGCATTTTCAGGGGCGAAACAGGTAGGATGACATTTAAGTTCTTGCACTTGAAACATAACTATACAGTCGGATATTCGCATAACCCAGGTACCAAAAATAAACATATCATGCCCTTTATAACAAACCATACCATGGTTTGCTCTACCCGTTGGCTGCCTAATTTACCAAAAGAAAGGAATGAAAGAAATTAATCAGGGTATGCTATTTCAGAAGAAAGCGAAAAATCGTAAAGCTTCTTTGGACGGAAGCTTCTACCAAATTTACCGAAAGAAAATTTCATTATACAGTTGCATGACAACAACAAAAACGATATATTACAACGATGCATTGGTCTGGAATATCGAGGCTTCAGTTTTTACCTGAATAGTCATTTTTCTTTCAACCCTGAGAGTGAAGATACAAACATAGAATTTATACCCACTCTATTTTAAAGAAAAAGAAAAAGACTCCAGTTTCTCGATGCTTCCAAGTTAATTTGTTCAGCACAAAGCAAATAACCCCGAGCATGCTTGTTTGTCCATAAAAACCATTGTCATTTATCAATAACTCTTGCCACCCTCTTATTGGTCCGTGAAAAAAGAGGACCTTAACTGAAATAAAAAAAAAAATTGTTTGAGAAAGTTAAAAAGAAATTACAGCGAGTTAACAGAAATTTTATTTTCTAAAAACTGATACTTGTTACAGAAAGTTCTAATTCAATTCATACGCAATATTTCTCTTTTTTCCCAGTTGAGACGTGCAAGTGTGAACAATGGATAGAATGCTTACCTGAAAGAGATGGCACTGTTCCACATACTGTAGATACCATGATCTTTTATTCTGTACAAGCAAAATTCAAAGTTAAAACACAAAATTACAAGAAGGACCGTGACTTGAACAAGCAAATTATTCGTGATAGATAAGTATCATCTACAATTAGAAACACTGAGCAACTGTACTCAAAACACAATTGGAATGGCGGCCAATGAGAAAGCATATTACCAAATAGGCTCATGCTAAGTGCCCACACAAGCTGAGCGAGATGATGACATTCAACCCTAACATAGCAGTTTTATTTCATTTCATACCATACACTCATTAAATGATGAGTACACAATGTCTGGCTGCTTCGTTTGTTTTGAAAAACTCAAAACAAATTAGTAAAGATCTCAAGAACTGGTTCACTTGTTTTTGTTTGATTAGTTTAATTAGTGTGACTTCCATGAGCACTTCATACATATCAGTTGTTTTTAATGGTGATTGTGTAGTCGTCCTTTTTTGTGTGCGTGCCTCTCTGAACTCTAGCATCAGGTGCTCTTTGTTCCTTTTTTCTTTTTTCTTTTTGTGTGGACGTACATTCGAAGGAATTAAAAGCTGCTTTGTGTTAATTATCACTGCTTTTTACAGGAGAGTCAGTCCAGTTTCCAATCCCACCAACCCAGATTGTCACCCTTCGTTGGTAGAAGTTAATGGATGGAAATCTTTCAAGATCAGCAAACTAAGCCACATGAATCATTTTTCATCACTCCATTCGACATATCACTATCGGTGTTCTAAAAAGCGTAAAGCGTGACTAGACGTGGAAGTCAAGTTTCACGCTTTACGAGCCTAAGAGTAAAAAAGCATTTTCTTAGTTTAAATTTTTAATCATCCTAAAAATCATTTAATAATTAAAATAATACATACAAAACATCTAAAATTATAAAATACTATATTTACTTAATAATTCCTACAATTAGCCAATTATATAATTTTCAAGTCTTGGAATTGCAAAAACTAGACTATTTTTCATAGTTTCAGCTCTCAACTAGACAAGTCATTTAAAAACTTGAAACTAAAGTAAATAAAAGGCTTTAAAAAAAGGAAAAAAATATAAAAATTAATAAAATGCGACTAGGCAAATTAAGCGGTCAACTTGGCAATTGATCGCTTAATTTAATGTTCACTGCCAAGGTGTGGAGTTTTGTTCTCGCCTCGTGTCTAGGCGCGCTTTTGAGAATACCAATCACTACATCCGTTGAAAGATCCAATATGATCAAATCCTATGCAAACGCCCAATAATATTAATTTGGTCTTACCTCTTCTCTTCTAACACATAATTATTTCACATCACTTTTATGATTGGGAGCTTCCTTGGGTCATATTTGTCAGCTTTTTTAAAAGGTGAAAGGTCAATTAGGGACATTATAAGTGTAAAATTGATTAATTCCTTTTTATCCAAAAAGGAAGGGATGAAAATGGCACACACAAAAAGTAAATGCATGGACTAGGTTAAGAGAGTTTCTCAACAAAAATGAAAATGAAAACTGGTGCAATGTAGTGTAAGCAAGAAAACAGAGTGAATGGCATGATTCTCCACTTACAAGTATCCATCATCTGGATTGATTTCAGGAAACAAATTGATGTAAAAGCAAAGACCATCAGGGCTTACATCTCGGCACAGTAATCCTGCAAACAGAACTTAAAGAGTAAGTTCTGTACTATTTTTCGAGCTTCTACAATATGATGCTCAAGTATGCACCTTTTCCTTCAGCAGCAAGGAGATACTCCTTAGCCATAGCTGGAGCAACCCCTAGAGTCATTGCTGCATCACTGGCACCGATCCCAGTTCGTAAAGCATCAGGCTTCAATACCAAGGACCTGATCCTAGAAAATACCTACATGTCCAAAGCAGATCCTGATTAATTTGCTTTCAGGAATTAAAACAGTGAGAGAGAAGTTAATATAAAGAACATATAAATAAAACTGCACATGCTCAAAACAGTATCATTTCAAAAATCAAGAGATTCAAAGTAAATCAATATTTCATCACTCAAAAGAAATGTGTGTTGCACATATTGTGGGTAGTGTACTTCTATCTTTGTTTTATTTGCTGGTTAGACTTGTCAAGATCTTCAAAATTATTTCTTTTCTTCAGATTTTTAGCCATCACAGATAAAACTTCTAAAGCTATAAGCCTGTATATTCTGTCAGCTCATAAATAAGTATTCTATTTGTTTTTGGTTGTCTCAGCTCCCACATAGCTCTCCGACATGATTCAGAATAGGAATATCAAACAGAATAAAAGATCTAAAATTTATGAAAGAATCCACAAATGTAAACGAAACAAACATGCCTTCAAACATGTTAAACCCTTTAAAGGTGAAGGAAATAACCTCATCATCACTGTGGGTCTTATTCTGGATAACCGTGACACCGCTATCAAATTTCCGAAGCATTACTGGGCTGTTCAAAGAGAGAAAACTAAAACTATAAACGCTGTGATACAGGATTTATAACAAGTTCACAAAAACAACGGATGATTAATGTGAGTGCTACATTATGTGTTATAAAAATCTCCCATATTTATTGCACTAGTGGATCGGCTTCAGTGTAATGTTTAAAAAGATTTAAATGGGTACTAAGGCGTTTTTCATTCATGAGGCGAGGCATTACCCTCAGCATAAACCAAAAAAATGCAAAAAATTATTAAAATGCAAAGTAAGCTCATAATATATCATAAACAATCTTCAAAATTCATAATAGAACAACTTAAATTATGAAAACAAACCAAGAAAGAAAAAAAAATATATAAAGAAACTATTATTTTAGTTGCTCGGGGAGCAAGGAACTATTCCAAAAGAGGGTGTATGAGAAACATAAATTCTTAATGTTTTAGTGTGCAGAGGGCTATTTATCAAAATGGGTCTATCAGCATTTTTATGTTTTGTGAGCCACCAGCCTTGAGCGCTGTTGTGAGGCATGTGTCTCGAGCAACTGAGGCGTACCACGCCTCCAAATAATTCCTCACAATCAACACCTTGAGACATTTTTTGCACACCTCAATCTGAGGCTGCCATTACGCCGGGTTTCAATTGGGCCTTTTAAACCATGCTTCAATGTGACATAGTACTTACATGTCAAACTTTTCCCAGAGAGAACATGCTTCTCGCAAATCATCAGGTGAGATCAATTCTGTACAAGAACACAACGCTGTTACAGTATCCAACATGTAATAACCGAGAATAAAGGTTTAAGTTTCCAGCAAAACAAATGTGGAGGAATTAAGAAAAGATAAGATAGATAAATTACAAAATAAAACCTGTGCCACGGGCTCGATTGAAGAGGCAATAAATATCTATCAGATTAATCATTCCTCCAGCCTTCTCTAGTGGTTTCTTGACAAAATCTGCTAACTAAGAACCAATGCACACTGAGTCACAAATAGCCAACATAAGAATTTCCCAAGTCAGATAACCAAAAATAACATCACCAGCAGAAACTATCTCCGTAAATCAAAGATGAAAATTATACGGGGGATACTCTTTCTACCTTATTTTACTATTAATTTATTTGTTTTTGACCGATTGCATTTCAAGTAATGTACATGGCAATTGTGCAAGCTATTTATGAAGCTAAACTAAAGATTACACTACTTTACTCATCTCAGTACCAAAGGGAAATCTGATGCCATCGAGCAAAAGGAATAAGGCAAAATAAAACTTTTTCCTTGATTTTGGAGCATCATTATCTCAACCAATCACAGATACAAACAAAGTTACAACAACATTTGTTCTCGAGTTTCCTCAACTGTAAATATTTGTTCTTAGGGTGGTGCTATCCTAGAGAAAAAGGTTGTGGGTGCTCTTAGCTGGGTTGCCATTGTTATCCTCACCATGAATAATAAAGTGGTAGGTTTGTGGGAATTAAGGATAAGTATCTTAATTGTCAAGAGATTTTGTCATTTTTAAAGACCTCTTAAATAGCCCAAATAGAAATCACGCAAACTTTATTATTAGGAATGATTATCTTTCCAAGGGAACTAAATTATCCATTCCTCATACTTTGGTTGGAGAGTTTTAAGGGGATTGCATGTTGAAAAGGGATGCTGGACATTTTAGAATGGATAAGACAATAATCCTAATGGAAGATGAGTCTTCTGGCACTTACCTGAAAAGGGATGCTGTTCATATTGTCTCTCAATATCACACTTGTTAATTATGGTTGTTTTACAAAGCTTTTGATAAAAGTGGATGAAATGTATGGTTGAAAAGTTGTGGTTCCATGACACATGGTTAAAAATAATTGTTGACTTTTAACTTCAACTTTTTAGCAGCTTTTTAAGCTTTCCCACAAGAACAAGAACTGAGTTATATTCTCCACTTTCTACCCCCACAGACTCTTGGTGCGATCTGAGCATGGACTTTCTCCTAGAGTTGCTGAAAACTATTAAAAGGCATGATTATATTTTAGTAGTCGTGAGTATATTTCTATTCACTCTATGTTCCAAATCTATTAATTCTTTTCCTGTATTGCTAAACTGTTTTTCAAGAAAATTAACAACTTGCATGGGCTACTTTTTACCATTGCGTTTGACAGGAAGCTTTTTAGTTACAACACATTAGAATTGTTTCGTATTACTTAGAAATATTCACCGGCTTTTCACCCTCAAATTGATGGTCAAACAGAGTTTTCAAATCGCAGTCTTGAAGACTTGCTTGTATGCTCAGGTGGCGAGAAACAGCTAAGTTTACTTGCAGCATTTCAGGCAAATCGATTCATATGTAAGTCCTTTTGAAGTACTTGCAGTGTTAATTGGTTTAATATTAAAATGCTCAAGTCCAAATATACGCATTTGCAGTGTTCAATATCCAGGCTCAGAGTGGTTCGTATATTTTATTTTGCATGTAATAATGGGCAAAGTAACTGATACCAGAAATAAACATGTACCTGTCGAGATAACTGCTGGTGATACAAAGCACCGGCAGACTCTTTCGTAACTGGAGAAGCAATCCCAACACTTAATAACCAATCTTGCATCTCTTCTTTCGTACCCATGTCATCATCGTTTGTTCCACTAGTCTGATTATTAGAGCCAGACAGTAGCTTTAACCTCATCCTCTCAGCTAGCACCACCATCTCCTTAGCCTTGCTCTATTGTTAATAAATATACAAGCAGAAGATTTATAGACCGAAAAACAAAAAGAAACCACAGTATCAAAACAGGTCATGTTCTATTTTAGGCTGAACATAGTCTGATTCGGTTATCTCTCGAATTTTCGGGTATTTAGTAAGTGGAACTGTCGGGTCCAAATTTAATTATGGAACCGTTCGGGTTCGGTTACATTCGGTTCTCGAGTTCCGTATAATAATTAAATTTTTTAATATTTACAATAACTCTGCATTAATTCAATTAATGATATATTCAATTTTAACTCTTACAAAATAACGTAGTCTAATCCCGTGATATTTTTTGCTCCCCTTTTGTTGAGTTTTTATAAATTTGACTGTTAAAATCACAGAAAGAAGAAGATGGCGAGATTACAATAATAAAGAGAAGCGCAGCCGAACTTCCAATTCGATTTCTTCATAACAAAAAAATGGCTCTATAGTAGAAAAAAATTTAGGTAAAACTTAGTCAATTGGGTTTGGACTGGAAATTAGAAATAAAAAAAATCATATTTTGGGTTTAGGCTAAATTAATTAGTTAGCAAATTTATTTAGAAAAAATAAAATAATTTGACTTATTTAAGAAAAAAATTTAAAGAGATTCGGTTCTTGGTCTAGAATTGAGAACCGAACAAAACTCGTCGGTTCTCGATTCGAATATTTGTTCGGGTATTTAACGTTCGGGTACTTAACTCAAGAAAAACCGGCCTTACTCTATTCTATGATTAACAAAGCTTTATCTAAACCATCAAATGCTGTCTTTCAGTTTCCATACATGTTAATAGGTTTTAGGTACATGTAAGAATTTAAAAAAAAAAAAAAATTATTTTGACATTTCCTAGACTGTTTCAGAATATTCAATCCATCACTGATTGCTGAGTTGTTCGCAAGAATACTAAGCACGGACCGTGCAATGTAAAGCATCTGAGTAATTCACACTAAAAAGGCATACAGAAATGTTAGGGTGATGATTTAGAATGGAAGCATCAATATAAAGCATCAGCACGTTTCATCCAATCCATAATTTACATGAGAAAAAGATCAGAAAAGTGCAAAACCAATTCATACAACCAAAATTTACAATTTCTTCCTTAATTTGTCAACTTTCTTACCCTATGTTCCAAAACTAACACCAAACACAGGGAATCACGGATAAATAAATTATCTGCTAAATTCAAATGTTAAATTTCAAAATTGGAAGTTGTAACATTTTTACATACCATAAGAGCATTCAAATCCTGAAAGGCATCCTGCAAGCTCTTGTCAGTACTCTCCCACATCTCCTGCTCCTTCCTCAAAATCCCCGACACTCCGACCACAGGCAATTTCACAGCCAGCAACTCCGAACCCTCCCTCAATCCCGAAGCTGACCCGGACTCTGTAGTCGATCCACTCGTCTCCCAGGCACGCCCTCTCCAAACGTCCCAAAATTTCCCTAAAAATGAATCAGTGTCCATCTTTCCCCTCAATATCAACGTGATCACCAAAGATTTCAGTCCTTTTTCCGATACCTGCCCATCCGGGGTGGTCGACACTTGGAATCGGATTCTTGGGCTGTGAAACATTGACTTGATCGATTTTTTGGTGGAGAAAATGTGCTGAATTGTGGACAAGGGAATATATACAGCAGTGGTAACAGTGGGGATATTGGAATCTGACGGGAGCCAGAGTAGACGGTGGGTGGTGAGGATGAGAAGACCGCATTTCAGGTGTGGGAAGGCTGAGAGGTCTTCGGAGAGGAGGTCCACGGTGGAAAGGAGAGAACACTCCACTTCGCCGGATTTCAGAACTGGGCGGCTGCTCTCCGTGAGTTTGGCAGCCGGAAGAAAGTTCCCGGCCATGCTCTCCAAGTGGGAATAGATACAGAATGGAAATCATTTTTTGGTCAAATAAAGTTTATTTGAGTAAATTATTGCTATCATCCCCAATATTTACCTAAGTTTACATTTGTACCCTCAATCTTTATTTTTTGACACTACTAACCTCTATCTTTCGTAAAATTAGCGGCCCGATTAAATTTTAAGTTCCCGGGTCAGATAAAATAACCCGGAAATTGTTATACCCGAAAGTTCCCGGGTCGGTTTTAATAGTGCACCTTTTTTCGTCTTTTTCTTCTTCTTTTGTTTAGTTTCTTCTTAAACCCTAAACACACGCCTGCTCCTCCAACTGTAAACATGCGTCCGCACTTCAATTCTAATCCTTACCACTCTAATCAACTCCAATCCAACCGAACTGCTCCTTCGGCAAATCAACAGGTGCCTTTCGCTCTCTCTTTCTATGCGTGTGTATGTTTGCATGTCAGCATGTGTTTTATTTTTGTTAATTTTGCTTTGTTGGTTATGATCATCAGGTTATGGCAAATCCAGGTAGTTTTGCCCCAAACCCACTGCAAATTCAGCATCAACTTCAAATGGGAATGGGAATGCTCAATCCTGGGGTTCCATTGCCTTTTGCTAACCTAAATACGGGTTTTGCGCCTAGCCAGTTTTTCCCTTATCCGCAAGGGCCACTACAGAACCCTAACTTGAATTTAATTGCGCTTAATCAAATGAATAGCAATAACAATCCATCTCAAGCATTGGGTTCATTTTTGGCGCAGAATGCAATGAACCAGCCTCAGTTTTTGCCTAATGGGCAATTAAATTTACTGAATTCGATGCAAAACATTAACCAGCTTCTGCAAATGCAAATGCAAATGCAAATGCCGGGTTGTGGTCCTGCTGTCTCTCAAAATCCCAACCTTGTTGCCAACGGGCAAGCAGGTCTTCTGAATGCCAATGGAGTTGTGCAACAGTCAGTTAATGGCAACAACACGAGTCAGTATATGCCCCCTAATGTTACCATGCAGCTGCATTCAAACTCGCCTCTAGGGAAAACTTCTGGTTTCCCTCAACCGGAATGGAATCAGAATAGTTTTTCTCCTGGTTCTTCAAAGCCACAGGTAATTTGCATTTTGTTAAAAGTCGTGTTTCTTTGTCATGTCAGGTTTGTATATATGCACGCATCAATAAAATGACTTTCTTTCTGTATTATGATTGCACAAACATTGTAAAGGGTGGAGGTACACGTGCATATGCAAATTCTAGTACCACGAGGCTCAAGCTAGCAAATGGGTAATTTTTGGTACTGATGCATGTAGATTTAGCTGCATGCTGATGAAAAGAAATTAATATTATATCAGTAATTGAGTAAAATATACAAATGGGGAATGTGACCATACTATCTCGGGTAGACTGATACAGATTTGGTGACAACATGGTACAACAAGAAACGTGCAATGTCCAAATATTAGGTTGTCTGTTCATCTTGAGATTGTGACTTGAGGACATTTCATTTTGTTTCATTTTAGCGATGGATAGGGAAGAAATCCCTTGCCTTTCAATGTGGAATCAACATTACATTATTTCTCCTTGAAAACACTAACAAATGCAGTTAAGTTCTTACTTTAGGTAAACTACTTGAAGCGACAAGGCAGATTTTCAAGAGTCGTTCTACTTGCTTATTAAACCAAGTGAATCCTTAGGACTATTCACCTTGAACATTTCTGAAAGAAAATAAAAAAATAAAATAAGAATAATAATGGGTGCCTTGTTGTCGAACAAAGATGCATGTCGAGAAGTAAAAGATTCACATTACTGTTTAATCCCACTTTTGTTGTTGGAGAGTCATATTTGAGTGCTTTGTTTTTCTGTTGAATTTCTTTGCCTTTTAATACTTCGGAATATAGATGTTTTCTTCTCTTTGGTATTTTGTACCTTAACTGAAATACATTGCAAGTTTGGAAGGCACAATCAAAATTATAGCTGGACTGGACCAGAAAATAAACGAGAAATCTTTGGTATACATATTTCGCAATCTATAAAAACCTTGCAAGAACACTATCAGTTTCACAGTGACCTATTTTATATCCAGTAGAAAACTTGTGCGTCTCTGTGTTTATGGTGTACTATTGAATTCTGAGCTTATTTGTGTAAGATTTTTCTAGTATTCATTGAGACATTTATGGACTTTTGCTTGAGATCACAATCAATTTTACTGAATCTTGCTTAACATTTCATGCACAGTGCTAAATATTATGTATCTGCACTTACCAAACTATTTGTTAAATATGACCTTGCAAGCTTGAAATATCAAATAAGTATATAATGTGTGCTATGTACCTGCGTTTTTATTTCTCTCTTGCTTCTATACAACTACAATTAAAATATTCAATATGGTGAGTATAACTGTTTCAAGCCAAAATCTTTGGTTTTTGACCACCATGTTTGTCTACCCAATTGTTATCACACGTCTACTGCATCACCACTATAGTAATTCTATACTAAGTAATGAGAAGTTACACTTTAATTTGGTGCCTCAAAATAATCAATAAGAGAGTTGAGCTGTCACACGTTTTAGACTTTATGTGGTACTGTTTTTGTTATACTAAAATCAGTATGGAGCTAACAAACGGTTTTTAGAATTACTATATAATCAGCTTTGATATTCCTGAAACTGTATGCTTCTATTTATACTCTTTGCTGAATGAATAAACTAATTGTACTGGTCATGGAGTCATTTGAAACTTCATTGCTTGTCTCAGAGTAATTTAGGAAAAGTCAATGGGGTTAACAAAATGAAGAATGGCTGGAGAAA
Source organism: Fraxinus anomala (assembly GCA_903798345.1). Lineage (NCBI taxonomy): Eukaryota > Viridiplantae > Streptophyta > Magnoliopsida > Lamiales > Oleaceae > Fraxinus > Fraxinus anomala. The sequence continues at coordinate 20,569 of CAIGRN010048937.1, forward strand.
ATCTCACGACAAGAACTTCACTGGAAATACTAAATTTGATGCATTGCAGAGGGGGTATGTTTGCTTTTTCTAAATTTTGTCATTGACAAATTAGGTAAATGGTTGTGGTTGCTTCACTTTTGTCAAATTATTTGCAGATTTCCCAATATGCAGATTCATCATAAGCAAAATACAATAGCAAATTTCAAGTTCAATAACGAAAACCGAAGAAAAGGTGGGGATTGGTACTGATGTGATATACATCATTGCCTTGTATACTTTTTGCTTACTAATATGCTCCATTATTTGTTGTTGAAAGTGCATAAGTTTGCATACATCTCCTTATCTCCACAACTCTCTGGATATTGCTGATGTTGATCAAAAAGTGATAACTTTCAGAGCGGCAAAAAATTATAATTTCCTTTCCTCTGACTCCTTGTTTTGCTAGTCTTCTATTATTTTCTTGTCTAATTGTTGTAATATATGACCCTTATGGCATTGGTGGCAAGAGATATTGCAACTGTCTAGTTGGCAGACTGTAAATATTGGAAGGTGTTGGCTGCTAACTTCTCGCTTCCACTATTTTCCCTCATCTTTCTTTCTTTCATTTTTAACATAGAACATTTTCTATTTGCTACCTCTTATCCAAGATATGCAATGAAATGAATTAGAGACCGTTCATGTTTTCAAGGGAAATGGATGTCTGCCTCCTAGAAGACAGACCCTTATCAGGTGGCTTATCTTCTAGAGTGGTGCTAACTGCTCAATCTTATTGGCCTATGCTGGAGAACAGATAGAGTCAGAAGATAGTTCAGCATTTCTGCTATTGGCAGCTATGTCCTTGGACGTTAAGCCTGGAAATTTGTCCGCTTGCTAATGTAATTTGGGAAATGGTATATTGCCCACGTGCATGCATGTCTGTCTAGAGAGAAGCATCTTTGTGCTAGTAAAATTACATATATAGCATCCAGGGATACTTTTACGTTATTTGTTCATTTCGGTGTGGGAAACTTAGAATTTTCATGGGAAACTTACAAGGTTTGCATTTATTTGGCGTCTCTAATTCTCAGCGGTCTCTCTTTCACGATGATGATGAATGTGGTTTAGTCTCAGTAATTTGAGCAATTCTTCATGAATAAATGAGTAATGTTCTTATATTATTGTGCCATTGTAACGAATGAATCACCAATTATGGGTTTCATGGTTCCATGTGATTCCCTTGCAATGCCTTTTGTCGGTAAACAAATGTGCTGATGAGCCAAACCCTAGGCAAACTAATATCTAGCATCATTTGAAACCATCTCTGCTTGTGCTATTGCATTCCTATGTAACATATTTAGGTGGCAGATCACACATGGTTGTATATATAAAATATAGGGTAAATTGCAGCCCCCATCCCAACCTTTACCTTTTCTGCACTTCTATGTCTAACATTTATTTTATGCTATTCATATCCTAAACCTTTGGTAAATTAGTGGCTATCGTCCTTGATAACAGTTTCCGTCCAATATTACTGTTAGATTAGTGTAGAAAGACAATATTTCTGTAAGTTTAAATGCAAAAACAGATGCAAAATAATAATAATAATTATTATTATTATAATTATAATAAGTAAATAAATAAATAAATAAGTAAATAAATAAAATAAAGAAGAAAAATAGTAAATCTGTTATCATCTTGTGCACACATTCCCAGGGCAGAGGCTACTCCACACCTCCCAACCCCATCCCAAGCCACCACCCTTGCCCCTCATCGGTTCCTGCTGCTTCCAACTCCCCCAGCCTAGCCACCATCAATTCTCCACGACAGCCACACTAACGCTGTGAGTGTCGGCAACAACAGCGGCGAGTCATCGAAAATCAAAGTTTTCAGACTTCGAGTTTTTTGCTTCCTTTGACAACAGCAAAAAATGTTGGGCTATGGCTTTGAATTCATGACAGGAGAGAAATTAAATTCACCAATCAAAGAAAGTGAATTGAGTTTTGATGGGGTAAATGCAGATCTATTCGCTTTGGAGGGTTTAGTGGCTGGGTGTTTCCAATTTTTAGTCTCCTTCTATTAATCTTTCAGTAAATTAATACACTTTTCAGTTGTTCCATCTTTTCATGTTTGGGGAGTGAATTTTTTCCTAAAAAATTCTTGGAATTCATCTAAAAGTAGTATCTTTCCTGAGAATCTAGTTTCAGCAATTGAATTAATTTGTTTGTTGATTTTTTTGGATTTGTCTGCATGTTATTATGATTAGTTGTAGAAAATTTTAGAGACTACTAGAGTCCAGAGCAATTGGTGTACCAATCACCGTTGCTTAGCTAAGCTAAGCACCGGTGCTTAGGAGATCATTTCTATATATATACCTTGCTTGCTCATACGGGGTTAGCCTCAGAAGTCTTGAATTTTCAACATTTGGTTATTTGTATCTATATTTTTATGGCAAAACTTGTTTTACATTACAGTAATTGCTTCTAAAATTTGTTGAATTGTAAAGACTTTCTGGCTTTTAGCTACTAACATCTCCTAGTAATGATGTATGTTTTTCATTCATCACCAATATCCATTATTCTTCGTATTTCTAGTATTGTGTAACACCCTTTTTCATGTAATAAACAGGGCATGAGAATGTAAACCTTACCCACTGTGATTCCAACAAACTAATTCAAGTCAGTGAAAAAAGGTATGAATAATTTTATGTTTTTTATGTAGATGCAGGGAAAGTAGAATTATTGCTCATTTCTTTTCTGATAACTAAGTTTGGATGGGAAGGAACGCCATTACCTACTTTCATTCCCCCCCCCCTCTTCCCCTTCTATATTTAATATTTTAATTTAATCCTCGCTTTTTTCGTTTTAGTTGTTTTTGAACTAAAGATATGATTGGGTTAAAATTGTTTAAATGCCTCAATAGTTTTTTTTTTTTGTTAGAGATTAATCTAAGAGATGCCAGAGGTTCAGAATGCAAGTTAAGAATCTAGTTTACCCCAAATATTGTATAATCAAACCATGAGTCTATTGATGCATGTTTGTCTTGTTAAGAGGCATTGTATTACGCGTTTTCTATAACGGAAATATGCTGCAATTGTACGGTGTCAAGTTTTGTAATCTAATAATGGAGTTAGAGTGTCGAACCCACAGGGATTGATATTCAATTTATACTAAGTACTATAATTGTTTAGCTCTTATTTTATCTAGAAAATCGAGTTATAAGATCAATGGTTTTAGACTAATCTAATGATGAATATGGTGACAAATCAAAGATATCAATGCAAGTTAGAAGAATAATCAAGATGAGAAAACCTAGTGTTATGATTTCACCTAACTATCAAATATGATTCTCAATTATATAATTATTTCTAATCAATTTTCCCAAGTTTGTAAGCAAGAACCCTAATTTAATTCTACCCCCTCTATCGAGTGCCGAGTAAAAATTATTCCTATATTTTAATTCCAATATCTCTATTCCGAATTAAAATCTAGAAACTATTAAGTTCGTGATTCTTAAGTGGAACAAGCTTCAAAGATTTTATACTCTCTCTTGAAATTTATAAAATATAGGTTGTGTTATTCTATGTTCGTGCCTAAATTTCCCTCTCAAGTGCCAAAATTTAAAGTATCAAATCATTCAATTAGTGTCAATTAATTGCAAGCGTGGAGAATAAACAACACAAATAAACGGAATGGAAAATTTCAAAGAAATAACTAAATAAAATTTAAACATAATCTCAAGTTGGTTACATCGAACTCTAGATTATGAATGGAAGCAATAGAAATAATCAAATTCATATAAAACAATATAGATAAGAGAATAGAAAGTCTAGTTTTGGTAGATCTTCATTCTCCTTTGCGATGTTCTTGATTTCTCCTTATTTCTTGATGATTGCCCTGTTGAATTGTAGTTGTAAAGGGGCCTCTTAATTGGTATTTATAACATCTTGAAGTCTCAAGAGGAATTGGAGTTGAATTGGGCTTGAAAAGAAGTCCAACGCAAATAGAATACCCTAGCCTTCCAGCGGCGCCACAAGCGTGGTGCTGCGGTGCCACGTTGCTGTGAAAATTCAGCAACAGTGGCGCTGCGTATTTTTATTATAATTTTAATATTTTTATCAAAACTTTTTCTCCTAATATCCGATTGAGTTGATTCAAAATGTGTTGGAAAGCTAACTCAAAGAGCTAGAACTTTGCTTCAGATATCATTTTTCAATTTGAACGTTTACTATGTCAAAAATGGTTCTCAATCTCTGGATAAAAATCTAGAATATACTCGTGCGGTTTAAAATTGATTTGTATGATATTTGATCATATTTAACTCCTTTTTGACTTCTAATTACATCCGATTGACTCCTAGCAAGCTTCAATTATTATTTTGTAGTTCGAATTAACTATTGAAAAGTTGCAATTGAGTTCTCAAACTTTAGATTTCACCATTTTTCGTCATTATTCACTTCTTTTTTTCAATTTAGCCTTAAATCATCAAGTTTCACAAAATCAACATGAACTTCTTTTTGATTCATGCCAACATTACTCTTTTCTCTAAGTTTTGCACCGTTCACACAAATTCATCTAACATATAAAATAACACGAAAAAACAAATCAAAACGTTCTAAAGCTCTAAAAATCAAACGAAATATCAAGATTAAGTGGTATTAATATGATGAATGAAACACACTTATCGCATTCACTGACAGTTGGAGAAGTCGTTTCATTTGTTTAGTAATGGCAGAAGCTTCTGTTCTAGATTTATGCTGTCAATGACTTGAATGAACAGTAAATCTATGTTCTCTTGGAGTTCGCATCAATTGCTTGAAATTTGAATACTCATTTCATTAAGTTTCTTTTTTGTAGACTGTGGAATCTGTTTTAGTTATCAATATATTTTTCCTTTTCTTGCCTTCTGCAACCACTCACTTCTGCGTCCACTTGCATAAGATTCTAATTTTTTTTCTTTTTCTTGTCTTTTAAATTAAGAACTCTCTCTTTGAACTACACGGAACAAGAAATTCAACAGTGGCGTGAAGAACGCAGGAAAAATCACCCATCGAAAACCAAAATTGAGAAAGTATGTGCATCTGCAATAACTGTTAGTATTTTGGTTTGAAGAAGGAATTGTCTTATAATAGACTTCATTTACAGAAGTTGAAAGAAGATCAGACAGACCCCATGGCCATTGATGCGGTTGCCAAGATACGACGTCAGGTATCTGGACTTGCCTTTACTGATCAGAAACTGGTGTTAAGGAACAGCATTCAATTAAACTACCATTCTTGCATTGAGTTCTCTTCCCCCAATGTGTATAAAAATAAAATAGATGATTGGGAAGGAATCAGTTTATTTAATATTTTTGTGACAATAATCTAAAAGTCCCAGTACCATCCATCGTTATTTCTGATTTCTAATATTACTATATGCCCATAGATTTTCTCATGTATGTCTGATATATATATATATATATATGTATATATATTTTTTTATTTATTAATTTTTTTTAATATTATGCATGAATCTGAATGGACGTGCCTATGATGGGTGAGTTGGCAATGCTTCACAGCTAAATGGCTAGCTTTCATGTCTCGTTAAAAAATGTGTTGCAGAAAACATAAATGATATAGGAACCTAACCTTAAGAGTTTATAATATGCCAATGAGACGCTATGATTCTTCTTGCATCACAGTAACAAAAGAATCAATACTGTTCGTTATTTGGGAAAACCCCTAGCCCTTTAGTTTCAATATTTTCTAAAAGTGTTCGGTCATTCTTGGCATATCTTATGGGGCTGACTTAGATAACTCGCCCCCCAAAATTATAAAATTTGAAAGCACTTATTGGTGAGCATTGCCTGTAGACTGTCGGGTATAGAAGTGAAATCATATATGACCTCTGCTTTTTCATTGTGGTTGCATTGTTAATGAAGCCACACAATGAGGACTAGTTCCTTGCAAATGCACACAAGACCCCTTGGTATTGATGACATATATTTCCTTCTACTGGTCGGATAGATACTGGCTACTTACTTGACGTGGAGTGGGTATCATATATGTTGCATACAGGTTTATATGCTTGACGCTTCTGTTAATTTTCACCTTCATTGTCATTTATTGATATCATCTGTCACTATTGTCTACTAAACACCTCTCTCTCAATAAATTCAACAGTAAACCTGAACAACCTTTGTGCTTGTTTGGGAAAAATTATAATGAGATTAAAATGAAGAGGATGGGTCTCACAAAATGTGTGGATAATAAATGGGTACTAGTTGTAAATGTTTGGTTGAAATTAATGTTTTAACTTTTACTTTAAATTATAAGGTGAGTATAATCAAATCCAAACAAGCCCTTAGTTACTTCTGAAATATTCTTGTTTTCCAATGTTCTAAACGGACTACAAATTCCAACTTTCTTGCAGCAACTCAAGGAGGTCTTGGCAAAGCAAGCTGAATTGGGTTGTGAAGTTGCAGAAATACCATCTTGCTATTTATCAGATTCTGAGCAACAAGCAGATGGAAGGGGAGAAAATAAAAGGGCATTCAATAAGAGGGAAAGGTTTCAAAAGGGTTTCAACAAACAGGGAAGATTCCACCAAAATGACCGGTTCTCTAAGAGGCAAAGGCCCGTAAGCCATGATTCAGCAAACTTGCATGGTCAAAACAATCACTTTGCTAAGAGGCAGAGAGTGGCAAATGATGGCTCCATGAACCAATGTACAACTAACAAAAAGGAGCCATCCCTCTTGGAGAAACTTTTGAGTTCTGATATTAGAAGAGATAAGAGACATCTGTTGCAGGCTTTTAGATTCATGGTGATGAATTCTTTCTTTCAAGAATGGCCTGAGAAGCCTCTGAAATTCCCTGTAGTTATTGTCAAAGAACCAGGAGACGAAAGCAAAATTGCAGAAGAGGAATATGCTCAGATAGTGGAACACTGTAATGAAGATGCCAATGATTGCAGCAAGAACGAAGCTGATGTCATAGGTAAAAATTGCGTATGAAGTGCTGCTAAATATGAAGTGAAAAACCTGAAGTATGACTGTAGGACAAATCCTTAACTCGTTTATATTTCTTTTGAATGTGAATTTTTACATTATTCTGTTTATGTATATCTGTTCAGTTTCATTACTCATCATTTGGAACTTTCGTGCAGGCTGCTTCTAAACGTTTCAATTTCTCGATTGAGTTTATTTTTCAAATGATTAAGTAGCACACAGTATTGAGAGAAAATTAGTTGCAATCTTAAGATCTTCAAGTGGGCCTTTCAGTTTGGCAACATTTGGCAGCTAACTCTATCAAGTTACGAGTTTGGAAGTTCTCATCTTTATCCGATCTAATTTTAGTTGTAGCTCTTACATGACCTTTAACTTGACTATTCATACATATTGCTTTCAACCGGGTTTTCCTCTTCTCCTATCAAAACAAGGCCTTTTTGTATCACATCAGGTCCCAAATGTATCAAGCTATCTTGAGACTGCTCTGTACAAATTTATACCCTGTATGTGTTGTGTTTTGTTGTAACACGTTTACTTGCGTATAACTTTTTAGATCAAATATTTTTCGAGTGTGTGAGGAGTACTTGGTGTCGTCCATGAGATCCCATTGGTCGAGGCTTGGTGGCATCAAGCCTAAAATTAAAACCCTTATTGAAGCTTAATTGAGGCAGGTTAGCCGGAGTGGTAAGTGGTATAATGTGACACTCCATAAATGGTGCGTTCCATTGGGAATAATAATGCTATTTGTACATAAGTGATTATATATTAGTTTACATACAGATGAGGTATCAAAAAAAGAGTGAGAAAGTATTTTTTATTGAAATTATGATCCAATCATATCTAACCACATCATGTATATTTAAGTCATTATTTACACCTATTATGTGTATATAGCACAATCGTTATGAAAAACCCGATAAATATTGATTTGATACATAAATACTGATTTGATACCTTAGGTCAACTTCAACCATTGCACCAAAACACCATTTTTCCCTATTTTGCACCATATTTGATTAAAATCCTTTTCCCCTTTTTTTTGCATTTTGTATCAAATGTTGTTAAAGGGTATTTGTGTCATTTTATATTATACGCAAATTTTAATTCTTAATTGTATTATTATTATTATTATTATTATTATTATTATTATTTGTAACAAACTTTAATTGAACATTTGTGGGATGAATATACGAATTTCAATAATTAAATCACAACACTAGTTCGACTTTGTCATATCATAATATCGGGATTAGAAATGTACTATTTTTTAAAATAACACGATTTAATATTTTCTTAGTTATGGTATTTTTATTAATTGTACTACAGTTGTTAAATTTATTAATGAATTTAATATTTTCGTTAACGAAACGTAATTATTTATGTAATAATTCATGTAATAGTAAATTAAATAAATAAATAATTTTTTAGATAAATAAATTGTTAAGAATTAAAAAAATAAAGAAAATGATTAAACACTGTTCATTTGGTGTAATGGATTGGAGATGATTTTTAATTTGGTGAAAAACAGTGCAAAACCTATCTCAAATTTTAGTGTAGAGTTATAGATGGCTCTAGGCATTTATAAACCCTGAACGCATATTAAGGGTTATTTGGTCGAACTTTTGAAAAGTTAAGCTCATGTTTTATAACCATTATTTCAGAACTCTTTTTTTTACATACTTATTTTCAACCACATTCACACAATAAAATATTATACATATAAACCCAAAAAAATTTATACTTTTTAACCATACATTACATTCTCCAAAAAATCATTATTCAAAACTCTATTTTACCCAAATAATGCTTGTCAAATAGGGGCTAGAAGATGTTTCTGATATTGAGAAATCGGTTTTGAACATATTTGGATAATTTAGAAGTATTTTGTCAGACAAAATAGCTTTTAAAAAAATAATGATATCTAGTACTAGTAGAGTTAGAGCACTAGTCTAGTCTAGGTGGCCACATTACATTTAAATAAAAATATCATTTAATGTCATGAGATTGTCACTTAAACTGATACTTGACATTAATGGTACTGAATAACATTATCATTTAAAGAAAGTTGACCTTTTGTAAGAATAAAAGCAAAAGAACTCCGCCAAACAAGCCCTAAATCTATAGGTAATCAATGTGCGGCAGTTTGGCTCCAATTATTTCATGTTATAATTTTTTGAATAGTATTTTTTTGGAGAATGAGTTATTGAAAAAAAAAAGGAAAATTTTTAGTTTATATGTAATATTATTTTATTGAAGAATGCGTGGTTAAAAAAAAGAGACACGTACGACCCATTAATATCTTCAGCGCAGCAAAATGTAATGCGATTGGTCACAAATTCTGCATAAAGAAAGTGTTTAAAGTTATGCAAAAAATAACAGAATATGTTGGATTAAGAACTTTTCCTACTATTCCTTTGGGACAATCAGTACATAATTTTTACTTATATCTAGACCACATAGAATTTATCGTTAAAAATATTTTGAATAATCTTTGAATCAGTTGTTTGGTTAAAATTTGTGAGAATTAGTTTACATCAATACGAGTTTTCGTGTAAATTAAAAATTAAGAAAGCATTGAACCGTTGAATTATTGTTCAATTGACAACGATTGAAATTGACTCTTGGAATTGAACCAAAGAGACCAAATTTGGAAACGTTTGAACCCGCCTAGATGACCTTCATGCTAGAAAATATCTCAATATATCAAATCTTCTTACATTTGACAAATTCGAATCTTAAAAGTTTGAATTGGTTACAATATCAATCAATCATCTATTTTGACGTGTCTGAATGGACCATGAAATTTATTAATTACACCACATTATAATTACACAGTAACTAAATATATGTTTTTTATTATTACATCACGTCTATTTGCAAATATAGTCGTGACCCATTCGAAAAATAAAAATAAAAAGAAAGAAAAAGTGAAAAGTACGCCGCATATTTAATGCATTGACGATTATACCCTTACTCTCCTAGCATGTCATCTCCCCACCAATCTTAACAAAATACGACAATTTACCGTTCAAGAAACCTAAGCCATAAACTTAGCTTCTAAAATCTACAACAATGCAGTAGAATTTCGACTTTAATTAGCACAAAAAGGTAAATCGAAGGTGAGCGTCCCATCACAATAGACATTAACATGGTTAATTAAAGAAATCAGAGCACAACTATCCAATAAAAGATAAATCGATGAGTAGCAAGAAAAACTAGTGTTAAATTAGATAGATAAAAGTGGATAAAAATCGTGACGGTATAAATCTTGCGAAAGAGAATAATATTTAACCGACTTATAAGCTTGAAAATGTTCACCAAACATGTTCTAAAAGACTAAAAATGGTGCAATCACTGTTTCTGTTGCCACTATCCTCCATAGACGGCCCCCTACAGCAATGGTTGATTCGACCCTTCTTTAATGGATAATTATTGTTTTAAGGCCCATGCGCCGTCCGGTGTTATACTTTTTAAACAAGCCAACATAATAAAAAATTAAGCACTGTTTGATTGTGACCTAAAATTTAGATATTAATTTAAAGGCTACTTAGCACAAAACGTCCATATCTTTGGAGTTGATTTTGGAAACTATCTCTATCTTTCATTTCTTGGCATTTATACCCTTACATATCACTTTTCGTATGTTGAACGTCATTTTCACCAGATTTTGACCATTTT